>RCHQ01000153.1:0-141568 GCA_003676415.1 Plasmopara muralis | reverse complement strand
GACCACGATTCCAGAATTTCCGGCAAACTTATCGCCCCCAGCTCACGACTTTTTATTACGGTGTTTTGACAAGAACCCGGTCACTCGCTCATCCGCAACCGAATTGCTTCAGCATTCATTTCTAAGCGGAAAGTTGTAGTCATTATGCAAATTGTCGGTTATAATTATCATAGCTGGATCACTAGCATGTTGACGCAAACACAAAATATGTAATTGCAAAGATTAAAGTTTGTTCATTGCTCATACCTCTTGTCGACTTAATTAGTCTTCGGTATCTGGTGACGAAGGGTAAATGCAAGCAATTTACCAAGTATAACGTCATGATTTTCATCCACAATCGTCCGCGCGGAAGAATTGTAACTTTTTGTCCGTAACAGTTGCTTTGTTTCCTTAAACTGAATCATTGCCAACAAAACTGGACACAACATCAGTGTGCCTTTCGAAATATTCAGTATTAAACTACTTCATCTTACCTCTTAGCGGTGCCCAGGCATCGGTCGCCGCGTAATTTATCTGTGCGTCGCTTAGAGTAGGCGCTTCCCAGTCCGACACTTGCAAGGCCTTATCGAGCGAGCTTCCAAGAAACACCTGGCACGCTGTCTTGAGCCCTGGTCGCATGCACCCCAACTTGTGTGTTATATACAGGGTGTCGATCGTCGAATTGACTGCTTGCACGAGATTTAACGATTTCAAGTGACGAAAGTCATCACTTAAAGAGTGGCCGACTTTCAATACGACAGGATCAGCAAGCAAGTCATGCAGCACCGGAGGTAGGGGCTTGCCACGTTCGAGGCGATACAAAAACGCCCGCTCCAAAGTGCAGACCTGGATTAGACAAACAGGAATACCCTTTGCCCCCTTTAATGGGTGTAAATCCGGCCTTGCCTCTGTATCGACGCCCACGACCTTTTGTTCCCAAATGTAAGCTGCGTGTTCCCGCTCCTCCTGTTCCGAGTGAATAAGTGATATACGTCCATCAAAGCTGGTCGTCGGCAACTTGTCATAATCACCCAGCGTTTTCGCACCAAAGCGTTGGTACAGCGCTGAGCCCTCGCGGAATAGTGGTAAGTGCATGGCACGCGCGTGTTTTGCTTTCTTTTGCCGCAACATTCGCGCGAACTCTTTCTCACGCTTCTTTGCGCCGGCATCAACATGATGAACATCACCGCTAGCATTGGATTTGTCTATCGAGGCAGCAGGGAGCGGCATTTGATGCAGCGCTTCAACGGCCAGCGTAGTCCGTAGACGGTTTAGCTGCTCACGCTGCTTCTGACCCGCATATGAGATTTTAGTGTCCTTTCCAGTCGTACAGACTCTTCGCTTGCTGGAGAAAAGAGCAGCGCGACATGCGCACTCCAGCGCACGAGTATTCCGTAGGCGCAGCATATATTACGTAACGTGTACATAAATTATAATCGTGTTTAAGTTTATTTTACCGTCTTCGTGTTTTAATATAACCAAGTGGACAATATGTATGGGGTCGCACATATTCCTCCGGTGCCCGAGCCATCGCTGCCGAAGTTCTCGACGCGAGAAGCTCGCTTCCGCAAAGCGCGCGATGCAAATAGTCTGATATTCTTCGTCCCTACCCGCTCAAGTTTGCTGCTACCATTGCTTCGTCCCGTGAACCGTGCGTATAAGGAACAAGGCGCGCGCTGTTTACAATTGTTACAAAACGTTGCGTTGATTCCTAGTTGCAAGAGTAAAAAGTTACTCGCAACCATAACTCAAGCACTCAAGATGCCCGTATCTGCAGGAACTCGTCGTCACTTAGAAACGAACTTACGCCCGCTGATGATTAGATTACGCGACGAGGATGAAGAGAGTGGAGTACGGCCGTTAATTGCACTGCAACTTAAGGAGAGGGTGGCCGAGTGTTTGCGCCACTGGATCGCTGATCCGATCGAGGGTTTTGTGCTCAGGAAAGAGCACGTTGTAAAAGGCATGCGACTGGATGATCTTGTAGTTACCCCTGTCGGCGCGGGGTACTTGCGGGGGTACCGTAGCACCGACAGCGTTTGTACAATCGTGTACCCGTGGGGCTACGGTTTCATCCACATTAAAGACGTTGAAAAGGTGCAGCAGGTTCTGGACAAGCATTTGAAGAAACGCATGTACCATGAGTATGTCGCGCTGAAACATTATCAACTGCATGAGCAGATCGAGGGGTTATTGGAGAATTTACCGCCAGCGCTTAATAAGAGTGATGTAGCCAAAGTGGGGACAGGCGAGGATAAAGAATATGGAGTTGAAGAATGCGAAAAGTTGCTTCAGTCTCTAGAGGAGGAGGTGCGTATTAAAGTTTGGACAGTCGATGTCAATGTGAGCTAATGTCATTTTATTGCAGCATATGAACACAACAGTTTTGCGTAAAGATCTAAGCTTTGTTCGTCGTATAGATGCCATAGCTGAAAAAGTGAAGAATTTTCGTCGGTCGCAAACGGTTGAGGAGCCTGATCGCAAAATGCTGCGCATAGATGAAAACGACGAGCGAGAAGGTGATGCTGAGCAGCAGGATTCTGACGAAACAATGCAAATTATTAATAGAGAAGGAGAGCAGGAGCAGGAGCAGGAGCAGGAGAAGGAGCAGAGACAAAAATTGCAATTTATAAAAACCAAATCAGTCAAGCCGACTGATCGGCAGCTGTGATGGTAGCATGATTGTTTCAATGGAACACCACATTGCAATATAAATTACTGTAATCTATCTCGGATAGAATTAGAAAAATTATTTCTTCTACAGATATTGAAATGTTAGCATTTCCCCAAATTGCTTTAAGCTCTAAATTTTGCTTAGAAATCGGTTAGAAATGACCTAATTTAGTTTAAATAGCTGCAAAGTATTTTTTTATTCTAGGGATAATGGAAAAAATATACCTTTTTTCAATTAAATGGAAAAAACACTACTCCAAAACAAAAAAAGATAAAAAAGCAAAAAATTATACCTAGCAATAAGTAGTTTTGCAGCAATGGCAAAAATATACATGTAAAAAATAAAAAATAGAGAATTTATACCTCTAAATAGTAATTTTCCCCCCACACACAATCTTTGAAGAGATGGTTCAGATGCAATGCAAACAGAGAGTTCAAATCCACTAAGTGGCTCGATTTTGCTAGACAGACCAAACAATGGGGTGTGGTTACGACTTATGCTGCCAGTTGCATCACTTAAATGTTAAGAATGTGGAAACTATCCAAGTATGTCCAACTTCAACTACATCGTTTGTTGTGTCGGTTCAAACTGGATAAAACAAGCCAATAGAGTATGCTGTTGAGGCAAACAGGTTATGTGAAGGATATGAATGCTCCGTGTCGACACCTCATAGAAGCACGTGCAGAATTGTTATTTGGGGATATGTGATGAACCAAAAAAACATAGTTGCCTACGATGAACTACTCGATGTGAAGCCATTTGTGACAAAAAGTGAACTGGTAAAGATTGAGCATCTTCAATCAAATCGTCCAAAAGAAAAGGTCGACCCAAAAAGAAGCGAATCGAATCACAGCATGCTTTATAAGAAGTTGACGCGCCAGAAAGTATTTATCGATGCGGCAGCTGTGGTCAAGTGGGACACAACAAGCGCAGCATAAAAGTATATTTTCTTTAATGAGTTAGGTATATTTTTTTAGTAGTTTTTTTACTTCGCAGGTTTAGATTTTTTCATTTAAGTGGAAAAGCTGTGATATTTTTTCCATTTAATTTGAAAACAGGTATATATTTTTTATCCATTCTCCCTTTATTCTAAGTGGTTTTCGCAATCCTATTGTTTCGAATTTATTAAATAAAGAGCCGCGTTATCCATCCCCCCCATTTTGTTATTCACCCCCCATTTAATTGAGTGGCTAATAAAATACTGAATGGCTAAAACTCGGGCTTGGTATTTAAATATTCGTGACGCCACCACCGCTTTCCCATCTACAACACGAGCTAATTGATTTTCTTCTATACTGCGCGCTACAATATATTGTTAGCTCTTGAAGACTGCCATAACGCTTAATTTTTACCTTAAGGGTACAGAGTTGCGCGAGGGGTAAGAGCATCATTCAATTCACCAATATTCAATGCGGTTAGCTTGAAATAAGGCGATGCCTACAGGGAATGGCCTAGTGATAACAACGGTAAGCACTGTGCTTAGACTCTATAATTGTGGCACAGTTTTGATCATCTCAGAAGAGTGTTATACAATATGTTGTACGATACTGAGCAAAGCCAGATTACCGAAATGATGTGAACAATGTTGATAGCTGAGGCAAAAACGGCGTTACATTGTCTCTCGCGCAATCGGCATGTTCGCGAATTATGGCCAGTATCCTTGCAGATACGGCACGATGGCTTAGGGATTTAGCCAATCAGTAGTTTATTTAATTAGCCAATCACAAAAGTGGGGGATGGGGGGATGGATAACGCGAATCTTGAACAAATATTATAATCGTAGCATCCTTCTTTTATGATTGGAACCATTTTCATTAAAAGGCAATCAGAAGCCAAAACGATGACCGTATTTATAAAGTGAGCACCGAGTCCCTTGAAGTTGACTTTGTACTGAAGTGATGTCATCGATATAAATTTCAACAATGGTGCGTTATACGATAACTTCGCGAAACGGGTGTGTTCTGTTTTCTACCAGCTTGCTTCAACCCATAAAACGTTGTACTCCTCAACTATTCTTGTCTCTTAACTTGCAGTCCAACGGACACTTTCAAAAGAGATTAACGCGAAAGTGTCCGTATATGTAGGCACTCGGCGTAGTATCGTATTAAAGACAGACACATCGTACAAAGTGCTTGAATACATACGTGTTTGTCACTCAGATGGCTTGCAGACTACGACTCTCGAAAGAAAGGCAATTTACTTGAGGCTGGCACGACCTTTGCATGAGCGATAATAGTTTAATATTTATATTAAAGGCGGCTGTGAGTCAGTAACAGCCGGATGCTTCTCGGCCATATAAAAAAAGGACCATTGGAGGGATTCGTAACACTTCTAGCTATTTATCTCCGATTTGTGAAAACGGCTCACAATTACTTTTCGGGAAGAGAAACAAAAATATTGAAAGCTCGTGGTTTGTGTATTCAAATGCATGCATGGGAGAACTAGCATTAATCTATCGCGACTCTTTTTTTATCCTCCTAAATCGTGATGCAAAACTCTGACATCGGCAATTTTTAGCGGTGTCCCAGTTTTGATGCCGAAAGCGAATACTTCTGCGTGCGTCAATTTGTCCATCACTTCACGAGCGGCTGCCGTAGAGTAAAATATGTGCCCTTTAAGGTCGTGTGGGCCGTCGATTTTGGAGGGTTGGGAGCCGTGAGAAATACAATCACGGGCAAAATGTGCATAATTGAGACTTGTGTGTTTATACAAAACAAATGTACAATCTAGGGCATCTTTGCTGGCAGTGAAAAAATCGCAGCCGCGTCTTTAGTTCTAATAAAATAAAGCAATTAATTGAAGGCCAAGAGAGATTATTCATTTAAATAGCAAGTGCCCGAACCTTAAAATTTGAGCGCCTGACAGTGGTCCCCAGTAATATGGGTTTTGACCTCGATGGGTGTCGTGTCGCGTTAGCTACCTACATTACAAAGTTTCTTGAGCGCAGGACATATTTTAGGCCACTAAGAAACATATGGCGGTGCGAAACCTGAGGCCGGAATTTGGCACAAATTCGGCAGTAACGATGTCTTTAGGATACAACCTGGCCTCTGGCACGCTGCCGTTAGCGCGCTTGCATATGTCGTTAGCGTACTTGCATATCAATCATTGCAAATCGCACTTAAGCCTTTAACTGCAGCACATGATGAAAGTATCCAGGCTTTCGGCTCTGCGAATTCCTTAACGGAGGCTAAGCAAATACACAACTACATCTGGGCATTGCGTATGATTTGAGGAATCATCCAAGACTTTGCTGTGACTTTAGCAACTTTTGCGACAGACCGCAAGTATGTAGTGATGCGCGCTCTGCCGTTGACACATTACCTCTCATATCTTTGCCAGGGCTCTCAGAACCTCAGCCTCGGACAATGCACTTTGAGAAGCTTCTTAAGACATGGGCAAGTTTCGTCCTGTGCGATAAACGGGACACGTACGAGCAAGAACTAACGGCAATGCATGAAACAGTGCCCAGCCATATCAGCAATGTTTTGGAGGTAATTTGGTTGATTTGCATGGACAGATTTGTGGTTGTCTTACGCCCGAAAAGCAGCACTACAACCATACATTCACGTCGAGAGCTGGCAGCGCGCACGTCGCTCTTTAAGCTGGATCGAATGCTTGACACGCAATCTTCTGACTGTTGACAGTGCTTGTTGGCTTGCCTACGACGAGCAGTTGGCCACCGACAAGCATAAGAATGAGCAACCGCTGAAATGAGACATGAAATTTTCTTTGCGAAGTCTATGGGAATATGTAGCGGGACTGAAGTCTAGTATAATGCTCGCCTTCCTGTTACTACGAGCTGTCCAGGTACGTTTTCATTCAATTCTCAGCATTTTATAAATCACCAAGTCAAATTTAAAAAGCTCCCTTGGTGCGGGAAGATTTCGACGCGCATTGGTGGTTGATACAGCCAGATCAAGCACAACGACAGCAGCAGAATGACAAATCACAGAGCATCGTGGACTCCTTAAAGTGCTTAACGAAAGGACAGCGCATAAGCATCCTTTGACGCTATCAAGGGCATCATAGTGCTCCACGCAGCGAGAACCGTCGCAGCTCGAGCATGTCGAGGTATCTCTGTGCCTCTCGAGAGGTGTCGACAGCCTAAGCACACCATACAATCTGGTCGCCAAGCTCCCGTCACTACCTCTCCTGTTGCTGCTGTGGGGTAAGCATCATTTGCTGCTCCACTTGCCGTCAAGCTGACAACCTGAGCACTGTCGACGAATGAAATACTTAGGATGGTCCCAAAATGAGAGCGACACGCATCATTTGGACTTGGTAGCTTCGGTTAGAGCCAGCCAAAGACAATTTCGGTGTCGATAGTCGTTATATAATTCAATATCAGTGCCAGTATTTGATGGTGATGGACCTTACATTTTGGCATACAAAAGCGATGGTCGTCGAACATATGCTTATATTTACTAAAAAAAAAAGCCTACAAGTCTTGTGCACAAAAACATACACTTTATTGTGAATGAAATTCACGGTCTGCAGTAAAACTGCTTTTTGCGTCTTTGCTCTTTATTTACAACTCGTTCTAACCACAGCCGACCATGGGCCGAGAAAGCATGGGTAAGGATTCTGTTTGACGATCTATGGACATTAAAAGGAGAACTAATAGGGCATCGTAATGATTCTTAAAATAAATATAACATGCATCGGCGTAGCCATATGTAAGAACAAATAATCCAAAGTAAGTAATATTAATTTCTACATCGTTTCACACGATCGCAAAATTTCAAATTAGCAATTATTGGTTGTGAAAGCTGCGCAATTTTGTCGCTGGTTGCATTCAGTGAGAGATTTTGGAAAGCTTTTCCTTGATAGTGGATTTGTGCTTAAAGCATCTATCGACCAGATCTACTGGTAGTTGCTCATGACCGAGCCTTTTGGTATTGTTTCTCCCCATACAATTATGTATAAGCTTGACAAGCACCGCTCCACTCGCGTCACCAAGGAGGCTACTATGGTTGCACCTTCCGTAGTGAAGTGATCCATCAATAAGCAGACATGCTATCTTCTTGTCTTTCCAATAACATCAAAGCTTTATACTAAAGCCTCGTTTGCAGCTGTAATCCGTACATGAATACTTCGGCGTCATGTACCACTAGCCCCTGTCTACCTCAAGGCTGGATATCGACCCTGCTGCTCGAGTGCCTAGTCGTTCGAACAGAAACGGAAGGCTCCTGGTAAAAATATAGGCAGCCTGAGATAGATCACTAAAGTAGACGTGCATTCACACGTCAAAAGTACCATTTCGAATGTGTAACAGTTATGTGAGCTCGATAATTCACCGTAAGGAGAGATACGTTATTCGTTTCAAAAGTGAGACAATTAGCGATTGATAACTTGGGCAAGAGATAGCGAGTAGCTTTGATGGCTTAAATCTCGAGGCAATGTGGATGTAGTCAGACGATCTCTTGTGCAGCCGTGCTAATTACTGCACGTTCGACTTCAGCTTGTTCACCGGCATCGTTGACGCTATAAATGCACAGAGCTCAGTGGTACCATTTACTTTGTTTTTGGGTTTTCATCTGTGTCCAAAAGTATCTTGCAGAACACAAGCCAAACAATATTCTTAATTTCGACAGTGCTAGCCAGTGAAACGCCGGATATCGTAAATGTAATACAAAATATAAATTGAGCAGATCAGGACGGCAGTTAAAGCTTTCAATTTAATTATTTAGTCATTGATGCTAAAGCTAATGCTGCTGTACAGAAATATTAGCCGTTCGCCAGCCAGCTTCAAGGCTAACGAAAATTTTCTTGCGTGATCTCATTGCAAAGTTGGTTTGTGCCAATGTTTACACAGAAGCTGTTTTTTTACATTAAATAACCTGGATTTGTAACTGTCAGCTTATAATAGCGCAAAAACAGCATGTCGGCAACGTCCAATGATGTGCCTTTGGCCGCACTACAGTGTTCAGATAAAAATTTAGTCGTACATTAAATGGTTTTATCTCCTTGCACATTTAGAATTGCAAAAACTTACGGAACCTATACGACAAATTATCTGCTCGTCTGGGCAATTAATAGAATACAATTTTTGAGCTACCGATCATGTTTCAGTTAAAGATTCAACTTTTCTGCTGAACTGCCTTATTCCAACTCGCTTCCTTTTAAACGTTCACCCTTGCTGCTTGAGAGTCACACTACACAAAGTCAACTCTCTCGCAAATTTAAACTTTAACAGCTTCCCTTGGCCCATAACGAATTCAAATTGCTCACTTAACAAGTGTCAACGACGAGGCGATATTTATCTCTGCCAGATATACATGGCGCCTTTTTGAGTTTGCAAAAGCTGGACACTAGTTATTGAAGTTGAAATCAGTGTGACATGTCCACTTGATTTTTTTATGCCAATTCGTGATCGCACACTTATTTAGTCTGACTTTATGTCACGTTCGATGAGCAGTCTCCAAAATACTTCCTCAGTCCTACACTACACCAAAGTTATAGCTTTGCAACTCGTCGGTCGACACGCCTTTAAGATTGGTAAGAGGTCTAGTTTTGATACTCTCCGCCCATTGTCAGTTTGGAGTACAATTCTTATCTGATTCTTATGATCTCATAAATTAGCATCAGCACCTTGGCCCTCTGGTATTTAAGAAATACTTTGATCTAGCATTTGAAGGATGACGCCAACCCACACTGCTATACTCGATGCGCTACACGACTAATACATGCTATTGAGCACACAAATCTGTCGGTTCTGTAGAAGTTTATCAATTTTTGTAATTTAGTCTAAAACTTTACAAAAGCTTGGTTCTGAAAGGGTTGAATGGCCAACATTTAGCGTTGTGGTATAAACGCTTGCATTTAATAAGCGGCTTTTGCTCAGACCCAAAATATCGACTTTTGATGTTGCTTAATCTAGACAAAAAGTTTTGACACAAGTTTTTGGCATCTAGCCATAGCCAAGTTTTAATAGCTTACGGAAAGTCGACTTGTTTAGATTTGTTTTGAGTCGTGTTATGCTTTATGCGCTACAATATTATAATCTTCAAGATCATTGCCGGCAAACTTACTCCCGTAATTTGGCAGAATTATATACTTCGGCTTTTCCAAAGTTTTCATTGTGTCAACTAGCAGGTACTTAGTCAATTGCTGCACATTGAGAAATATGTGCAGCACTTGACTAAGTACCTGCTAGTTGACACAACGACTTTCGCTCGAGATTCTACGTCATTTTTAATTCTCATACTCAATATTCTTTAGTTTGAGAGCCAGCGCACAAAACTCGTTTCAATTGAGTCTTTGCTTTGCTACCTGCAGGCAACAAGTAGTGATTTCACTATTAAGATTCGTAGCTCATTACATTACGTTCTAAGTTCTACAGATGATTCAACAGGTTTGGTTAATAACCTTTCACATGCGCCTTAATTCTTGACCCGTGTACACTCTTTGGTGCTGCCATCGATTTGCGGTGAAAATGGACAAAGCGGTCATCTTATGAAAATATTGGTTTCACACTCGACTTTAAAACTTTGGAGCTCGCGCTTTATACAATTACGAACACACTTGTCTTCTATGTATTGCGATTGGACCTGCCGTCACACCCAGTCGCCCACTGAGCTCCTCAATCATTCAGCTCTATAGAATGTGTGCTTTTCGGCAATAGCTAGCACACAATTAAGGCGGTCAGGTGCTTTTTCTTCAAGCTATGGTTCTTTAAACAGTTTGGCATATATTGTGTAAACCTCAATCCCGAAACAAAATCTGTTGTGCTTTACTCCGCTCATGCGCAATATTGTTTGCAACACTCACTTGGTAGTAAGTGTTGGTCTTGCTACATTTGGAAAAGTATCCAGGACTGAATACTATATCTGTAGGGTTCCACTTTCCTTTGATAGTGTGAGGCTTCCTCGTCAAACTTCTTGCTTTCTTAGTCACTACGGAGTTTGAAAGTCTCAGCATTTTGCATATATTTGGTGCGCTCCCAATCCAAGAAAACGTAAGAACTTTGCCGTCTCTTGTGTCAAGTCGCCTTGCTCTATCACAGCTGTAGCTTAAAGCTCACCTGCGCATTGCTGTTCGCGTCAGCACTACCAAGACTTTACGATATATTCACTGCCATCTGAGAGCATGACCAGTGCGCTACATATATGGCCTTTTGGCTGTCATTTACATTTCCAACAAATCTATTATGAGCATTTTTATAGCCCGAGAAATCCCTCCGCTTTTACATTATCAGCTTTGAGCTTCAAAAGTAAAGTTTCAACCACAGCACTAGTCGTTTGAGCGTCCCGTTCAGCGCGGTTTTTAGCTTAATAAAATTATATTCGGTTGACATATCGCTGGCATATAAAAGTTGTACATCGTGTCCATATGTTCACTGAGCCTGAACCTCTTCATTATCTAGTATGGAACTGTCACATTATTTAGCATGTGCGACGTGTCTAAATTTCCCCCATTCACAGGTTTCTAGCCTTGCGATCGATTGATCCCACATTTTAACCTCCATCCGTCGGCGAATTCTGCTTAATACCAAGCTACTATTGGTACACGCAACTTCGTTGCTTTAGTGTTGTTTGTCGCTTCATCTACGCACAATTTTCCTTAACCGCAACAAAGCCATATTTGACACACCGCCTAACTATGCTGAGAGTACATTCTGCCAGCGTTTGGCAATAATTCGTATTCATTATGGCGATGATTCGTCTTCATTATGGCGATGATTCGTCTTCACCATCAACGAATGTATCAAGTTGTGGCTTACCCGCGCACAAGTAGATATATCCACTTGTAGTGAAAGCTTATCGCATTCAGCGATAGATTGCATGATAGCTTAGGGCAATTTGCACTTTTACTATTTGACGACATTTCTCGTGTTATTCTCAATTTTCTAGGCTTACGCTTGCGCCTCTTCACTCTCAATTATTGATCAACTATTTTGGTATTATCGCCATTTTCGCTTCATCACTGTTGAAGACACGAATTCGTTGGTGTCGACTTTCTTCCATCTTCTTCTTTGGCTCGCGTCTTCATTCATTTTTTCTCTAGAACTTCTCTCATAGGTAGAAGTTTTTTTTGTGTAAACCTAGTAATACGTAGTCCACCAAACTGTAAGAGTTTGTGCCACGCTCGATTATAAGTAAGTGATCATTACTGGCTGTATTAAAAGAGCCGTTTCGAGGTGTGTCAGTGATAATGACGAAGAATGCAAATGCAAGTTCACTGATGCAGTGGTATGAACGACACAAACATGTTGGCGTAGCTGTGATCAAAAATTTGACGGTATATGATGCAGTTTTACATGGCCTCTGAATTAAAAAGTTAGATGAGTTGGCTTGCAGCAAAGCTCTCAGTTCTTTTTTGGTGAACGCGATGCGAAAATTGTGATCAAAGACGAGTAACGTTTTCATGAGCAGCTCTTAACTTTTAGCTTTAAGAACAGCTTTTTGTTTACTAAATTAGTTAGTACCTCAAGCATTGTGCCAGCGTCATTTTGTTGCCAATACTGCCAAAAAAAGCTGGCAAATTTTGGGGACTGTTTCCGTACATACAGCCTTTACATATAATATAAAGCTTTAAAGCGCTCTGCTGTGAAGCAGGCGGCAGCGTCACGATGAAGGACAATTTGTCAGGCCTGCAAAGAATATACCGGACTTGCGCATATTGTTCGTACCTCTTGCATGTCGCACGATCACGCCGTGAAGCACAGATTTATAATGTCGTAGAGGATAAAAAAGCACATGCTTGATTGATTAATTGGGTGGATCAAACATCAAACAACTCTTATATAGGGTGAAGTGCCACCCACTGTAATAAGATTTTTCATCTAATAAGAAATGTAGCATGCTTGACAGCTAAGCGTTGCCGTAAAGTTTTGAAAGTGTGAGCGCAGAAGAATACCAAAGAACGCATATAAAAATGCGAGGTGCTTGTAATACCATAAAGACTATTTTAGAGTTTACACACAAAGTAACAGCCACAAATTAACCGGAACTTCTTTTTTATGTACTATCATTTTCCTCCTTGCTGAAAGAGCTTTATAACCTTATAAGCCTCCACAAATTCAAGTTGTTAATTTAAGCAGTAAGTCGCTCTTTAAAGTCATCCATAATCTCGGTCATCAACATACTGACAGAGACAGCGTCGTTGTATTTCAGGGCTCGAAGTTCGACTTTTGAGCTTGAGCTTTGGTTAGAATACAGAGTAGTCTTTGAATCTATCATGACAAATATGACCAAATTGTACTGACTGTATTAGGACCATCTGTTTTAGTATTTTAAAAAATAATTTCTTGCTTATCCGCGTGTTCGACAACCAGGCTGATGAAACCCAGCTTATTATGCATCAAGCTAAGATGTAAGTGACACTTTTTAGCGCTCCTAAGCAGCATAAAGCTTTAGGCGAGACTTATTTTGATGTGACTGTACACCTTGGTTTCGTTTCTTGTGGTCGTTTTCGGATACAAACACAGCTAAGCGCTTTAAAAGAGGCCTGTTATGTAATATGTAAGTAGTCTTGCATTTAAATTGATTTCACTTTGAGCAGTGCCTCAGTCAACGAAGTTCAAAAAGTTTTCGCCGATGTAGACTAGAAAAAAAGACGGTTTCATATCAGCGTGCTTGTCTGAATTTTTTTTGGAATTTGCATGAAATTTGCATTGGGAAGTACGAGCTGATACGACAGGTACATCAATTCAAGCAGATTGGACAACACCAATTGCTCTGCTGTCTCAAACCTTAATGCTGGTACATTTACAATGGCAGACAGCGCCAATGCTAACAGTGAGAGATCCAATTTGGATTGAGATCACCAAAGACCTTGAGCATTCTGACATTACGAGATCAATACTATATAATCACGCAAATGGGCGCGGAAAGATCGCTACATCACAAAAGGTTTGATGAGATTGTGTTGACCATCAATCAATATTTACCAGAGTCTGGGTGTATTGATAGCTGACCCTAGCTCTGTGGTATAAATGGCTCCCTCATATCGAGGCCGTTTGACAGAGCTGGAATGAGCGTTTTGGCTACAAATCCATAAACAAGTCTTTTACATCTAGTGCATTACTTAGTGATGGAAGCGCCGCTACATATGTGGTGTGCATGTGATACGACTGGTGTGGCAAGAACGACATAACTACAAGAGTAGCCACTGTTCTTAATTGAGCCAGTGGCTCTATTTTCCAAGCTAAGATGACTGGTTATAGCAAAGTGAACCACAAACAGTAGGACAGCACAAGTTTGTCCTCGTAGACACTTTTTTTTACCTAACTTTCATTCCAGTCGTTTTCTATCCCGTCTCCCACCTATTAAAGGCTACAGCAACCAATCCTGAGCCCACGCCGAGCTCAGAGTGAAGCACGCTGACGTCTGTAAGACCCGATGACTGCTTTGCCCAACGAGTACTGTTTGGCAGCGAGCTACGAAAAACCAAAGCAATGTCTGCACACCCGTGGAAAACAACTCACGATCTCTGATAATGCTTAAGACATATCAAGATATTTTTGGCGCTCAGTTTTATCCCTATTGGATCGTTTGCGCAGCACCGAGTTGAGAAGAAGCAGTCGGTGCCGCTCTCATCGAGACACTTACGTCTTAAGAAAGGCGATCCATAGATCCCTCTGGTCAAGCTCTTCACGACATTAGAGACGACAAAAACTTGCTACTTTGACTTGCACCAGTGGTAGCGCCAACACCGTGCAAAAACAACGTCGTCAAATTGCCAAACGTTGGGAGCATACGATATTTGTTAATGTTCTCTTTATTAGGAATTATTGAAGAGCAATTTAAGTCATTATAAAATATGAATCCCAATTCAGCTTAAAAATTATGAGATTTAATAAAAAAAATCAAAATCACTTTAACAGGAAAAAATTAAAATATAAAAAACGGTTTCTGAAACACTATTTATAGCCTATTTTTATTACCTATTTGTGGCCTTTGAGGTACTGTGCGCTAAATCTGCGATTGTGCCAAAGCTCGTATGGCGTGTAGTCTTGCCAAGAGTAGTGTCGTGGGGTAGCGAACATTTTCTGCTTACACGATCATGCATCTCCTACCATAACGCGTACAAGTGCGCGCTTTATGGACATGACGGGACTGCCTTTATATGTCCCATCACCGTAAGTTGGGTTTGTTGTGGGCCTAAAAATTAGCGCTATTAAATTATGTTGAAATTACCAACCGAAAAATATTTTGCTGAAGAAACTTCCTCTTCAATCACCAAGCGCTTGATGTCAACATCGACAACGTGACACCAATGGAAAGGCAACAGATGAGCCTTTCACCACGTCGACGGTCTCGTACCGTTGTAATCGACGTTTGCGTAACGTTTTTGCAGGTTTCTTGCGGGGATTAGATCCCAGCCAAAATGCAATATTTACCACCAATAGTATTGTAGAATACAGTCATTTATTACGATAAAAAGCAATAAGGTTATGTTTGCTCGCTCATATTACATTATTTACTCGCGTCTCGCGTCAGCCTCTCAAGTAAAGCTGCATTTAAAAACTCGTTTCTCTCTTCCTCTCGGAGATCCCGCGCTCTTGTGTATTCATCGTCACTTGTTTCATTGAATCTATTGCAGTAGATTCAATTCCTATATTGACTGCACTCGTCAATTAGTACGCAACATGTTGCAATACCAAATTACTGGTACAAGATGGAGCTCTAGCATTCATCCACGGCACGCCCCAAGATACTTTATAAGGAAATACATCCAGGCTCCACCGTTTTGTAGCCCGTTCACATTCTGATCCCCGCAGCTCTATAGCCACACATTCATCGCAGGCTCTTCATCGTCGTACAGACGCGAGGCCATGTTAACACTCTTTGACGCCCCAAAATTGGTCGTCGATGCCGGTTTTTGGGCCATACTCGAAGACGTGCCGCGAGTCACGATCGGACCCGATCCTGGCGGTCGTGAGCCAACCCGCCGCAAATTATTTGTTCGCGGACCGTCTCCAAAATTAATGGTCGTATGGCGGTCTACACAAGTGAACAAGGAACCAAATCGCTCAATTAGTCAGCACATCTCTATAGTTTTCAGCATCATGTCACGCACCGCCTCTGCGTCCCATGGTTCCCGTACTCTGCTCTCTCTTTACTTTAACTTGTTGCGAATTCAACTTGGCTAATCTTGCAAGCACATCTCTCCTTTGAGCCAAAAGTTGCGCTAAATCAATGTCGCTCTCTCGTCCACTTTCCGACAGCATTGTAATGGAACTTCGAGGAATTGGAATAGCACTGGGATTGTCCAGCGCATTGGCCGCAGTCTTCGAGATCGTAGGACGAGCAATTCGTTTGTACTCTTTCACGCTCGCGACTTCTCCATCCTCTTGAATATCGTGTTGTTTCATGCAATTGATACAAAACCCTAATTTAAATGGATTCGGGGAAAAGTCCGTGCACATATTTTCCTCGTCCGGATCATCCACAGGTTCTCCCCATCGTGCGTGAATGACTGAGGGCGAATTGATCGGACTGCCAAGGATGCAGTCAGCGTCAAAAGTTTGCAATCCAAACGGTTCGCCCGCGAGGTATCCAGGGTCTTCATATGAGCGATAAATGGGCACGGATTCCTCGGGCGGCATCAACACGGGACGACGGCCCGTCTCCGTCCGACTGCGATGCATTCGCGCCTTGGTTTGGGGAGTCGGCTCTTCAAACGAAGGGGCGCGAGGTGGACGCGCCGCGTGGCGACGGGATTTGTGAAAGCGCTCAGAGAGCGATTGTCGTCTAGTAGATTGCGCACTCAAGGGTTACAACGGCGCGCCAAAGAATGCAATCTCAGACTTAAATACGACGTACTTTTTGCGACGGCGTCGACTCGGGGTGGCGGTGGGGGAAGGAGCTTCTACTAGCGTGTCAAGATCAACAACCTCGACGTTCGGGGCCGACCATCGACCCCGCGCAGCTTCCTGTTCGCGGACAGTCCGTCTATCAAAACAAACACAGCGTCATCCACATGTTCACGTACAAGTCGGTAGGATTCAATACCCTCGGTCGTACCGTTGCAAAATCGCCGCACTATCGGTTGACAACACTTGGAGCTAATGGGACAAGTGCACATACAACCCATGAGTCTCTCTCGTGATACCGCACGCGTCGCACATTCTTAGTGTGTATACCTCACTGTCCCGTGTGCATGAATTGCCCATACTCTTGCCGTAGGTTGGCAACAAGACGTAGGAGGCTCGTGGGCTCAAGCGCTTAGCCGAGTCGAGCAGAGTGACGCGGTCGGTGGTCCTGATTCGGTTTGGAAATGCTCCAAGTAAAGCGAAAAGTGCTCCCCCTTTCGCTCTTGACACCGCGTCCATACCCTACCAAAGAGACTTGCAATTAGTATGTCGTGTCCCAATCGAAAGAGCACGGTGGGCCTGTCTGCTGCAGAGAGGCAGTTAGGGCAGGCCAAAACATCTTGGCGTTTGTATGGGACCATAATCTGGTCGAGGTCAAAAGAAGCGGTCGGTTGACTTGGCGCTCGTAAAGGCTAGGAATAGAAGTGCGTCTCGTATAAATTGTTACAGGTTGCCCGAAAACCGGAGGGCGCTCTACGAGCACGGCGAGCGAGACCCACATCGCAAGACGTGCGATGTTGCTGTTTAGAAGAAGGGGCGACTTGCATTGAAGGAAAAAGTATATCGGGGTAGTTACGACGGCAATAACATTGATTAAAAAGAGTCATTACACACATTCCTTGCCTCTTGCATTTAATTTTTGATACAGCTCGTTGATTGTACCACTTCAAACATTTTAACACACATCAGTTTAGCTTGCAGCAACTCGATCGGAAAAAAATTTCTCGTCGTAAGAACGCTAAGGACGATATTCACATCGAGGCTAAATTAGACATTGACGTCTCGGACCATATTATTTTCAGTAGCTAAGTCGCAACTGCATCATCCATTGCTACCGTATTATTGGATTATTAGGTTACATGTAGTTACCGCTATCACACTAAAAATTACAAAGTTGCCATGCTATAATTTCACGATTTTAAAGTTTACTTTGCAAGTGAAACATGGTTCATGTCGGCCTCGGGGTTAGTCATTGCTGGCACTTTTCTTGCCTGAAGAAAGCCTTTGTTAAAATGTGATTAATTGTAATACATCAAGGACTGAAAACAAGAAACTGTCAGCAAGCGTTAGGGATTAATGCTCTTAAACGTTGAGAAGCTTCACAGCCTTCGCAAAAGCTTATGCTCCGTAAGTCTTTCGTATCTAGTCTTACCCCAATTAAGAAAAGGTAGCGTAATGTTCGAATATTTTCCCCTAGTGAAATTAGTTTTTATTATCTCGCTACCCAAAACCTTCTCGTCAACTGCATATATACACAAGTAGCCATATAGTAAGAAAAACATGTGTTGTCGATCCCGAGTGTATATATATACCACCTAAGTTTTTAACCGGCATACAAATCGGCAAGCTCGAAGCATGGGACTCAGTATGCTTCCCGTTTCACAACGCCTTCTTGTTTTGGTGCACGAGCCGCGATATTCCCTAGCACTGCTGATTGTAAAAGGTAAACAATTAAATTTTACGGTTGTAATATTTCGAAAAAAAACCCTAAACGATTCAGTTTGTGTCCCTTGGTGAGGAAAGGTTTCGTTGGGTGAGTACGCACATTAAGCTGCTGGCTACTTGACCTCCTCGCATCATGCTTCTGTGCGTAGCCACCCATTTCGCTGCAACCAGTACATGTATCCGTGGCGTACATGCCTCACCTTGCCTTTTGAGGGCTCAAGTCTGTCCACTGTGCCACTGCGCCCTTTAAACGACGGGCATAAGTGGGTCCCCGCCGTGTAACAGGCTATAAAACAGCCACGACCCTTTAGCTTGCTCATGCCGTTCGAATAAGCTGGATGCACAGCCATTTACGATCCGCGACTGGAAGAGAGGCAGTCTCGGACACGTACCTGTCGTTCACCGTGGGGTCAGGGGCAGGGAAATACCAAGTGTCGCCAACACGTTGTGGACGCACGGAATACGGCAGTGGCTCATCGACCGTCACGCGCGGGCCGTGCACTTGATAATGGACTTGATGCCGTTCCTTCCAACGACGGAAAGCACGGTTGTGAATCATTTGAAAGTGATGGTCGCGCATCTCATCGTTCGAGACCATAAGCGTGCGTCCCCCCAGCTTGACAGCGGCGTAGAGCCAGTACCAATCGTCATTGTTGCCCGGTTGGCAATTAAACATGGAATGCTGCCGACGCCATTGCGCGACTCGCGCTCGATAGGTGGCTGGCACTTGGTGGTCGGAAACGCGACGCGCATGAAGCACGAGCAAGACCTTTTTGCTTTGTGCTTCGTAATGCTGCATCATATGCTCAATCTGCGCGTAATCAAACCCCCCACTGGCGTGACTTAAAGTTAGTCGCTGCGAAAGAAATGGGCACTTTCGTAAGACATGCAAGGAGACGCACGCACCCATCAAAGTTCTGATTGCAGTAACCTACGTTGGCGCCATCAATGACAACGTCAAAGGGCCCAAATGCCTCGAGCCATTGTTTAAAGTCGTCCCATTGAGCCCTCCGCTGTTCGTCCGTGCGTACGAGCTTTTCAATCTAGTTCGAAAGTGATTAAAGGATTTTAGTTGCCAATCTCCGCACTAATACATTATTCATCGTTTGGTAATACGCACCTTTGGCAGCAGCTCTGTCGTCTGTTCCGACGACAGCTCGATCGATTGCAACTGATCACCCGTCCTTAAACACTGACCGTCACTAGTCACCGTCTCCTCGGTGATCTTCCACTTGCACCCATCCACTTGTGCTGCTTCACTAGTGAAAAACGATGAAAAGCCTATCTGATAATCGAGACCTCGCTGCAAGAACGCACCTGGAAAACCAATCGGTTAAAACTTGCCACGTCCTTAAACTCGGCTGCCAAATCTCTTCAATCAACGTGTTTAAAACAGCGTAAAACCGCAAAGCCGAGCCAGTTTTCACACATGCACGCAACAGCGCCACGTAGTCCTCTTCGGCCAAGCGTAGCTCGTGTGCAAGCATCAAGTCATGGACCCAAAAGCACTTTTCCAAATTGCCAACGTCACTGTGCATCTGGAGCAGCGTACTAAACGTCCGGAGTTTTGGTACGACCTTGGCCGCCTCCATCTCAGCAAGAATTTGTTCGCACGTCTCAAAGTCCTGCGCTTTGCTGCAAAGCTTAATCATGGCGCTGTACATGGGCTCGTCGGACTCGGCATTCTTTACTTGATTTGTCGTGGTCTTTGCCTGCTTCATATCCTGGTAGACCTTGTACGCTCCCGACTTGTACGCTACGGGGTCATCGGCCTTGCTGCATACATTGATCACGACATTGTAGATGTACGGGGCCACCTTTACACCCTCGTTTTTCATCTCTTCGTAGACTTTTAACGCTCGAAACGCATCGTTTTGTTGAGCGCACTTTTGCACTTGAATGCGGTAGCGATACTCAATCTTTCCGGTGGGTGTCTGCACATTCAAGACAGGTCAAAGCTCTACTCGAAAACAGGTTTTTTTTTTCCACAAAACCTGCTTGCGCTCGCGTCGACGCTGCTTTTTTGTCAGCTTTCTTGCTAGTTCTTGCACACAGTGTATGGTTGTCAAGAACTAGACGAGGAAATGAGGGAACGCACCTTGGTCGGCGCCATCGGCTAGTGCCGGGCGCTTAAGGCTGGCCATTCCTTTCACCGCTTATATTTTACAAATCTTTTATTTGCACGAATTATAAAATTTACCAATATGCATAATAAGGTTTTTAGGGTGGCTCTAAAATAGTCATTTATTCTTGTCATGCATGCATTTGAGCTGGCGCTAGCTTTAGTGTTGTATAAGGGGATGACGTAGAATGTATAATGTCAGTAACAACTACTTTGCCCCTATCTACAGCTCGCCGAACGCACTGGCGCGGAATTTAGAACCGCAGCCACCGTCGAGTCAAGATCTCCAGGGACTACGGTAGAAGCTAGCTTTGATGGAGCATTGTTTTTCAATGTCCGGTTATAATACGAACAATGAACGCTCGAACAAGCAGTCAGCCAAGCCTCGTGATCATACAGAAAAACGCGGGGTACCTGGTGATTTGAGTAGTGGTAGACGAAGTACCACACTATTGAAAAATTGGAATCTCGTTTTTTTTTCCGGCTTAAATATATATGTTAGTAATGGCATCCAGGCTTCAGATGACCATGCCGTAGTGTGTAAGCTAATCGATGCCGAATCCAAGTAAAAAGCGATAACGCCTGATGGAAGAGCAACAACTACCTGAACCAGTGTACGTTGCCGATTTTAGTAGCGGTGATTAAATCTTGCTTCACGCAGCCACTCTTGTGAGACGACAGATACAGCTAAACTCTCGATTTGAGTTCTTAATGTTTTCGATACTTGATAGACGTGTAAGCTAGTCTTTAAGTAGTGACGTGGAAAGTGTATGCCAGTTAGCCAATGTACTAAGATGGAAGCTGATGCACCAGATTTTGATTTTTTGGATCGAACGATGTTTGCAGAGCATTCTGCACTCCTGAAGACAGCATAGACATAGTGATAAGCCCTTGACAACTTTGTTTAAGGTGCAATGGAAGAAAGATAGTACAGCGACGATGGATGCCAAATTGTCAAAAGGCTATGCTTGAATTTGAATCTAAGTAAAAAAAAAGATGCGAAACTGCGATCGGATTCTGGACGTTTTGACTTTTTGCGTCGGTTATGCCGATAAATATTGCAAATTGACTGCCGCGCACTGTGATGTAGTAGGTGCGTGAGTGCAAGGTGAAGTTTGTGATTGTACAATTTTCCATGGGAGCGCAACGAAATCAAAATGGTGAAGACAACCACTTCAACAACTGATCGGTTAAAAATGCAAAGACCTGTACACTATATATCAAAAAAGGTGAAGATGCGCAACGATGGCGGACTGCTTAGCGCTCAAGAAGTAGCAACAAGCTAGAGAGAGCAACGGCAAATACAATATAATACCTACGCATCTTGTGTTCTAGCGACAGCGAGAAAACTACTTAATTGAACTCATGGGCGGGAAAGACTGAGCCATTACGCATCCATACACAAACGGTGAAGGGGCTCAATACCAAGACAAAACTATTTATGGTAACTCTAAGCTCCGATACAAATAAGACAAGTTTACGAAAGCCATAATTACTGCAGAAGCCAATATTGCCATCAGCAGAGCTACGTTCATATCATTAAGATCCCAAACCTTGAGCGGATTATTCATAGGCTCGAAAAATTAAAGACAGATGGTATTTAGCCTGAAACTAAATGCAAGCCATTCGATGGTACGTTTCTCAATCGATGGAGTCACATGCTTAGATCAGTCCATCGTCCTAAATAAGAACTGTTAGCAATACTTCAACCTTCTAAAATCTTGCTTGAGGTTCTCGAACTTTGATTACGATTAGGTATCCATCCTTTCTCAGCCAAAGAAGTTTTAAAAGGGGGTATTTGACAAATGAAATTGAAACTCTACGTTCTTCCTCTATTATCTGATCATGAATGAATCTATCTAAACCGTACAACTTAACACAAGTCAATAACAAGAAGCGTTCTTGTATTCTCAGTGATCAAGTAAAAACAATTCGCTCGATAATGATAGGACCGAAAGTTTTATTAGGTTTCTGCAGCCAATGAACGAAATATTACTTCCTCGCCACCGTTAACCAATAATGCAGCAATGGTAGAATCGTCTGCGTAAAAAATGTAAAGACGTCTTAGAGTCATTAATTCAACGCGTTCAGTTGCACGACTTCTCAAATTTCAAAGCTAAGTTCTCAATACAGTGTTCATATAGATTATCTAGTTGAAGGTGTTATGCCTTTACAAGCCAAATTTGTCAGATGGATTATTTTTTAACAAATGTACGAACAAATGTGTTGGCTGCATACTTGATATCGAGCGTGAGAAAGCTGACGGCAAATTTATATACATTGTTTTCGAAGTCGTAAACAATGATATTGATGCTATCAATTTCAAATTTTGTGCAACAAGGATTACGAGCTCGAATTGATGCTGATGAAGTCATGTTCAAAGAAAAGGAGACAACGACATATACGCTTAACTACCGCGTGACATGATTCGCGTGCTCACACAAGGGCATTGCTCTAAAACAGCGCAATGCTGCTTTAAGAGAGCACAATCTCGAAACATAGTCTATCATTTCAAAGTACTAAAATGTGTGCTCAAATTCATTTCGAGTCATTATTTTTATATGTGGTCGTCGACAGAGCAGCCCGAAGCTCGCAGATCTCCCACCGGTGCTGCCTAAAGTATTGATTGAACGCTGGAAATAGCATTTGTTCTGCATAATTCAATATTTAGCGCACTAAGAGCATCTTGCTTGAGTAATCATCCGAGAATTTTGTGAATATTTAGAGAGGTTAATACGCCTCTTGTGCATACCTCGGTGGTCTAATCGAATCCTAATGAGTAAACTTGAGTGCCATTTGTAGTGGTGTGTATGTAGTTGTAACACTCTCAACCGCGAGAACTTTTCCATTTTTGAATGGAGTTCAGTGTCAGCTCAAAGCTCAAGGTCCGGAGTATTTACAAAGTAATAGCACAAGTTCGGAGTCACACTGAGTTTTAAATACCAATGTTTGACTTATTTCATGTCTTTGAGCGCATATTATTTCAGTTCGTTTACTTGCGTTGATGGTCGCAAAAAGATTATGTTCATATTCGGATCCCCGAGGACGTCAAATTTAGAGGTAAAGTACAATAACTAGTCCGCCTTATGCGAAAAACTTTTGAAAATCAACTCGACCACTTATTCCTAATCATTGTTTACTTACCAAGTGTCGACTTTATTATAAAGTGGCCACCGATGAAAGTCGCATGTTATGTGTGAAAAATAGAGAAACACAACACCGACGACTTCGTCGGCGAACGAGTTTGGCAGATTAATTGTTGGCAGAAGTTTGGTCGAAATTGAACTTAGTCTCTCAACTGGAATGAAACTTCAGCACTATCCAGGATCACAAATGTATACGCCCGAATATAGATTGCTTGGTAAGAAGGTTGCTCTCAATCAATCTAGAAGGCAAAAGATCGAATACGTTATTTGTGAGGAATTGCTGATTTGTTCAAGAACTTAGCTACATTTTTATTTGGTCAAATATCTGGCAGCCAGGATCGTTAATGTCATATACTGTGTGGTATGTGCTATTGTGCATATATATATAAACCTCAGGGATGGCATGTCTTTGTCCTCAAGCACATGAGTTCAACCATCACTTATGTTCTCGAAAGCGAGCATGCAAGCATGCGGCAAGAGAAACAATTAGCTTATCTTACCTGATATAAGAGGCTCCGATAATTTGTGCTTCTAGAAGACTTTGTGAAAAAAATCGCGAGATACTTTCTGACAAACCACGCTGAGATTTCAGCTGCCTCTTGCTATTCATGCTTGAAGCAAGTCTTGAGATTGACGTGTTTTGTTATATCGATTTTGATGTCCCGCACAATTCTCGAGCGATAGACACGAGGGCGCTTGCGCTTCACATCATTTCTGCTGCGCATGAGCTCGATAACGCGTCGTAGCAAAGCGCATTCGAGGCAACTTTGTAGAGTGCGATTATGTCAGAGCGATTTATGTTTTAGCCGCACCAATTGTGTGCTTTGTCGACCTTCATGGTAGACACAAATACGACGTATCTTGAACATTATCGGATCTTGAGTAGCCCTGAAAGGAACAGCGATGCCCATAGGTTTTCGTTAAAATGCCCACAGAGTGTTATGCAGAACCCCCACCTAAGCATTCTCACCCTAGATTGGCTGCAGCAGAAACAAACTGTTATGCTATAAACGCACCGCAAAAAATCTCAAGATTGTTTTGTACGAAAAGTAATATGACCGTACGTGCTATACTTGATATAATACTAGATACTTTTTTTTATACTTTACTTGGTACTACTCCTCGTTCCTTGAACAACCTTGGACGCAAACGCTACCTATAATACTTAAGAGTATGCTTGCAGCGCTCATAAGCAAATTTTCAAAAAAGAAGGCTTTGTTGCTCGTGTACCGCGGCAGACGTCGCAAAGATGGCGATATAAAGCTACGTACCTTGTCTACACCTGCGCATTTTTCAAACAACCTCATGACCGAGACAACGACGACATACTCGTGTGCGTCCTTGTCGGTCCACCGGTTGTCCTTGAGGTTGCATGCTATTTTGGGAAGAAATGGCGACAGGGCAGTATACTTGGTCAATCAAGTATGGTAAGGAAACTCACAACCACGAGGCCTTGGCTGTCAGATCAATGCACGTCCAAGGGCCGCACACTGGGTCCAGCTGAGTTGCACAAGGTTCTCGGCCTTTTGCAAGCAAGTACAAAGCTCTCGCGTATCGAAATCAGCCTTTGCCATACGAACAATGTTGTCGAAACACCTCATGATGTATTTAACATTGCTCAGGTTGTGCGCTGCCGAGTCCCGGCAAGTCGCCCCTCCCTTGTAACAATTCTCGATACTTTCTCTTGAAGGCTTCAAAACTCCTTCTTTTACCCATTCGATGGACAAAGAAGACTTACTTTCCTTTGATTGTGTATCCGTCTGCCGAGGAAATATGCACAAGATATTCGGCAGGAAAAATTTGGCTTAAGGATGCAACGTACAAGATTAATCCTTTCTTGTAAGAAATGACTAGGTGAGGTCAAACAGTTTAGCCGATGTGCTGTCGCGTGTGAGCGAACACGTGTCAAAACTGTAACACCATCGGCACTGTAGAAATAGAGGGATCGGCATGGACATGCGACATGGCACCTGTTCGGCTTTCAATGTAGCCTTGCGATTGACTGCGCCAAAAACCACTTGTCGGAATCTTCAAGCAAAATAATTGCAAAGCCTTTAGCCGAGCTATGCACATGTGTTCCAGCGCACACATGGACTTAATTGTGCTTATACGTATTTTGTCAAGATGGTCGATCGACTGCTAAATGATGCTGCAATTGTGTTGCTTGCAATCTAAAAGCTCAGCGAGCGGAACAAAAGACGCTCTTGCGCTCAAATCGACGAACAAATTTGATGCAATTTTAAGCTTTAATACTCACTTTTTCTCGCCAATGTACGGAATCAATCTCCTAAAGCCAAGCACTTCTTATTCGCCGCGCACTTCAACCCCAACAAAATGAACCTGGCAACCCTTTTTGGCTTCGATTGTCTTAATTTTTTAGATTTGACCTCGTACAATACTGCACACACCAATTAATGCTTTGCTCCTCGTCGTAATCTATTGCAGACTGATCTTTTTAACCTACTGCGTCCTCCGTCAAAAGCTTACTGCGGTGATATAGTAAGCATCAATATAAGTGTGCCAAATTCGAGGTTTGCTTTAGAACGATATCGTACATACTGAGGTGCTCTCCAATATCCTATTGTATTTAAAAATACATCAACAAAAACACAAAAGAGCTTTGAGACAGTGCTGTACCATGGTCACAATTGCGGAGTCTACTTTTATTTTTGGTCATTGCGAGCCCTTTTTAGGGGTCGGCTCAGCCGAAATTATTTCGCGATTGAGGGAAATGTGGTTCCAGGAGAAGGCAACGCGTTGATTGCGCGGATGAGGCCAAGGTGTTTTAACTCCAAGACGCAGTGAAGGCGAAGTGTCCGCACAATCTCGCGAACGTCGATGCGGCCGGACCTCACCGTCTTCGCGAACGGTGTGGCGTGGGAGGAAGAGTCACTGATTGGGTCGTTTGGTGGTTCAAAGAAGAATGCGCTCATCGTGCAAGTGCCTTAGCGCGCAGGTGTCATGGATGTTCGCGGCAATTTTAACCGGGTCCAAGTTCAATTCGCCATCGCCACTGGATAACTGAATTATCTTCTCAACAAAGACTCGCCAAGGTATAATTTGTTACAATCGCCCGCTTTGACGTCCGGAGAAGCGCTGGTATGCTCGATCCAGCGCTGTCTCAAGCTCTTTTGTTCTTGATTCATTTGTAAATACAAAAGGATATTAAAGCACCTCAGTGAGTACGATATCGTTCTAAAGCAGACTTCAAATTTCGCACACTCGATAAGAATGCTTACTTGATCGCCGCACGAAGCTTTTGACGGAGCAACTCATAACTTTGTTCGTCTCTTTCACGTATTGAGAAGAATTTCAAGTTGAAGCACAAGTGCCCAATCTTGCCCAGTTTTCAATTGAAAAATACCGCTTTCATTTTTGTTTGCATCTGGGATATTGTAGAGTCACTGAGAAATGAATAATGACTACTGTCGATGTTGAAGAGTAGTCCTCTGCGTGCTCTGACTGATACAACGTAAAGCAATCATCACAAACACGAACTTCCTTCGTGTCCGGCGGTACAAGCAATTTTCTACCAGGATGCTCACCACAGACCGAAAATAATAGCTGTGTGTGAGCACCGACAGATCTAGCAGAAGGAGATGGGCACACGATTCAGCGCTGCTTTGCACCCGGGTTCTCGAGGCAACTGATGATGACTTGGCCAACGAGATGATCCACATGTTCATGCCTTCTTTCGAGGATTTGACAAGATCCTGCCTAAAGTGGTACTTGAAATATTGATATTCGCTAATTGCGCCAACGTTGTTCCCAAACATGTCCGAACAAGAAGCTCTGAGCCTTGCAAATCAGCCACATCCAGACAAAACTGATCGGTGACCTCGACAATGGGATCTCTGAGTCTCACCGCACCCCCAAAATCAACCAGCATGGCGCCACCTTGTTCCCCAAACTGAAGCATAATATTCGCGGGTTTCAAATCAGCAAAGCAATACTTCGTTGAATGAACATGGCAAAGTGCTTTAAAGCAATCGTGCGCAATGGTGAGCAATGCTCAAAAACCAATTGGAGACTGTTGCGTGAGCAAGTCAGCAGCACACCAAGCAAAGAACGGCATCACGATAATATGCCGTTGCTTGTTTTCGATAATTCCTGAGGAAAAGGACTTGAAAAACTAAACAATAATCGCGTGACTTCCCGACGCAAAAGTGACATCAACTTCTCTCTAAGTACTTGCTTGGACATCGCACAATACACTTTCGCAACCAAAATTCCACCAAATCTGGAATAGGCATAGTAAAAGGCAGAATTCGCTTGCCTTGGCTCACATCGAGCGGACCATCCAGTAGAACCCCTTCACATATTCCAATGGCATTTCGTGTCACAGATTTGATCGCTGACCGAACACGTGTGCGGATCTACAGCGCTTCTCCGGACGTCAAAGCCGGCGACTGTAACAAATTATACCTTGCCGTTTTTTGTTGAGACCATAAATCAGTCCGCCAGTGGCAAATTGAACTTGTGCCCGGTTCAGATCACCGCGGACATTTTTAACACCTGCGCGCCGAGGCCCTTGCACGATGAGCGCATCCTTCTTTGAACCACCAAACGACCCAATCAGTGACTCTTCCTCCCACGCCACACCGTTCGCGAAGACGGTGAGGTCCGGCCGCATCGACGTTCGCGAGATTGTGCGGACACTTCGCCTTCACTGCGTCTTGGAGTTAAAACACCTTGGCCTCATCCGCGCAATCAACGCGTTGCCTTCTCCCTCGACCAGCTGAACCCACACTTCCCTCAATCCTGGCTCTCGCGAAATAACCTCGGCTGAGGTTAACTCTTCGGTTTATCGTTCCTACCCCTAAATAGGACTCGCAATGAACAAAATGGCCCAACCAAAAGTCTTGCTCAGCTCTTTTATTCTCGATTCATTTGGAAATACATAAGTATACTGGAGCACCTCAGTATCCGTTCTAGAGCTGGCCTCAAATTTCGCACACTTTATATGACTATGCTTAGAGGTCACTCGAGAGCTACGGGACGATTGCACTTTTCATTCTTACATAATATTGCTTTAATGATAGAGAAAAGGACGAGCAAGCCATCAAGTTCCTTCGCGAGTATACGCTTAAAAAGTAGTGTTTTATTCGTAATTGACGGTAATGACAATGATTTACCATGACCAAGACATATCTTGTCCTTTAGACGCCTTAAAGTGATCTCAACAAAACGCCGTCAATTTAAGAGCGACGTAAAAATAAGGTTTTATAGCAACAAGATCTGCCAATGCCCGCGTACTTTAAATTTGCACTTTGATACCGCAGATGCAAGAACAGTCCAAGATGGCAATGCGTTGGCACTTCGAGAAAATGGCCAACAAACCAGCCTCAATCCAAAAGTGAAAGGACGCTGGAACGATCCCACTACAAAACTGCAGCAGATACGCAGCCCAAGGTCCTTCACGTATCAATCAATATTAAAACTATTTGTAAAATTATCAATTAGTAAAAAGAATTTATTGTACGCACCAAGACGTGAACTTCGTTGTCTTGGTATTAATAAAGAGGATCATATGAGAAGGTCCGGTGAATACAAAGTATATTTTGCGGCGATTTGTCGCTTCCGCATAACTCGACAACAATACTTGTAGACTAAAAACAGACAACGTATCAGCTTTATCGAAGATAACATCACCAGACAAGCGACGAATTGGTACTTGGCCTTGTGTGTACCACTGGCTATTGCAGGCACAGCCGCTGGGAGATGCCACGACTTGTCCTCAGGCAAAATGTGCTCCACTACAGAAGTCCACGGTATATGACCGTACACTTTTGCGTGCTCGTAAAGTTCTTGTGAGGCCACGTGCATCCGTGCATCCTGCCATTGCGTTCTCTTTTAAAAAAAAGCTTGATTGGATCGAATCCACAATCCAGCGAATTAATCCAACTTGCCGTTTGACAGCACGACTTTATGTTAAATGTGCTGAAGCGTGACACGTTTCAGGCAAATGGCAGGCAATAAATGGCATCGCCAACAATTCTGTACGATATTGTACAATTATTGTACGATTGCAATATGACCATTTCGAAAGTGACATCACAATTGTCGCCTTTGTTGTGTATTAATGTGGTGGCAATAATGAATAGTGTGTTGCACACCATGCAGTATCTTATTACCCACTAATATCAAGTCCGGAGGCAGCACTGGCCCGCCTCGTCCTAGCAAGGGGACAAAAAACATGGGCGCAATTGCAAACCAGCGCATGGTGTGGATTACGGTGACAGTCATTGCACCCAGAGAAATGATCAAGTACATGGTTGCTGAGAATATACGGAAGCACTGCAGAAATTGGCACAATTAATGGAAAAATTATCCACAATGCCAAGATGTAGCTCGAGATTCATCCCAGTTGCATGCATATGGCCACTCCGACCATCTAGACGCCAATTGATGAGGCATTCCGGCAAGCGCTGGAGCAAGAAAGAGCGTACCTGCTAACTATGGCTGCGAGTACCATAAAAGTGGCGCAAACAAGCTTTAAAGTATGCCAAGTGATAAAGAAGCCGCAAGTGCAGCATTAAAGCATCGCAAAAGGAGCCTAAAGGCCATCCACCGGTCCGAGATTGACACGTGAGATAGCAACAGATACGCGAACGCCACGAAGAGCACGCTACTACACAACAACAAAGTGGTCTCTTTGCTTGCAGTGACCATTGTGAGTCCCATGATATCCGTAAAGAAGGTTTTTGAAGTCTGTCAGTTGTTCGCCACTTTGTCAAGACGTTGCCCAATATTTTGACAATTCCAACAATATTTGCGCCAAGGCACGTCGTGTGGTACACGTAGCCATTGCAAAGTCTCTTCGACGTCGCATACTTTTATCCTATTGATCTTTAGGGCATGAAAATAAAAACAACTACAAAATAGCTCCTAATTACAGGCAAACCCTCTTTAATGTGCAAGCCTTGAAGTTCACAAAGACAAAGTTAAGGCTCCAATCCCTGCTCCATCCTTGTCAAGGCTTACATTAAACGTTGGAACTCGGCAATGGCCCGTTCAATACTCGCCTTCTCCGTCTCTAACGCCGCCTTTTTCGCACCATCCGCTTCCCGCACGTCCTCGGGCACTTTAGTCTCGTAATCGTCCCGCATCATTTTCTTGCTTAAGCTCTCAGACGACACGGCAATTCGTGCCACTTTCTTGCCCAACTTGGCAATTTCATTGGCAAAATCCACCAAGCCCGCAAGGAGCACAAACAGCTGGACTTTGTCATTGACACTGTGCATCGCACAGCCCAGGGGTGGCTCCTCGTTGACAAGGCACTTGACTTCTCCTGCTTTCGCCAGCGTCTTGAAATCCTCCACTTGCGTCTCCATGATCGTCTTCAGATTCTCGTCGTGACACTTGATGTAAAACGTCGGCCGCACACTGTTCGTCAGGCCATACTCAGCACGGACGGAACGCGCCGCATGAATCACTTCCTTCACGACTTCCATGTTGGCTTCCACGTCCGGGTTCGTCCATTGCGCCATCACAAGAGGGTAAGAGGCAATCGTGATACTGGCCGTCGTGCGTTGGCCAGGGAGGCGCTGCCACAGCTCTTCCGTCACAAACGGCATGCACGGATGAAGGAGACGCAAGCCGACTTCAAGACACACGTATAAGGTCTGCTGGGCCGTCGCCTTGGCGTCCACATCGTCGCCAGTCATCATGGGCTTGATGAGCTCGAGGTACACGTCGCAGAGATCGTAGAGCCAAAACGTGTACAAGGCAGTCGTGAGGGCCCCAAACTCGTAGGTCGCAAACGACTCGTTGCACACGTGAATCGCGTGATTCAAGCGGCTTAAAATGTACCGATCGCGGGCATGGACCTTAACATTCGTCAAGATCGTCGTGGCCACGTTTTCCGTCGCGACAAAATCCCCTTCGAGGTGCGAGAGCGCAAAGCGCACGGCATTCCAGAGTTTGTTGCAAAAGTTGCGGTACCCCACAAGGCGGCCAATGTCCAAGTTAATGTCGCGCCCTTGTTGCGTGTAGGCCAAGAGACCAAATCGAAGCGCATCCGCGCCACACTCGGGAATGCCGTCGGGAAACTCGAGCCGCTGGGCTTTTTTGGCCTTTTCCACCTCTTTGGCCGGCAAGTTGCCACTCTCGAGTTTCGTCAGCAACTCCTCGAGCGAACACCCTCCAATAATCTCGAGTGGATCGACGACATTGCCGAGACTTTTCGACATTTTGCGGCCATACTTATCACGCACCATCGAGTGGAGATAAATGGTTTTAAACGGCAGTTGCCCCGTCAATTTTTGCCCCAAAAAGACCATTCGAGCGACCCAAAAGAACAAAATGTCATAGCCCGTTTCGAGTAAATCCGTCGGGTAAAAGTGCGCCAAGTCTTGTGTCGTGCGAGGCCACCCAAAGACCGCAAACGGGAACAAGCCGGCGCTCACCCACGTGTCGAGCACATCGTCATCTTGTTCCAAGTCAATCGCCTCGGGTGCCACATTTAGGGTACGTGCTGCCTTGTGCCGCGCGTCGTCTTCCGAAATGCCCGCAAACCAGCGCTCATTTGCCTCTTCGGCATGTTTGTCCACAAACGATTCGTGCTTGAGACGGGCAAAGTACGCTGGAATCCGGTGGCCCCACCACAATTGACGGGAAATGCACCAATCGCGAATGTTTTCGAGCCACCGAAACCACGTCTTTTCGTGGCTGGCGGGCAAGATCACCAGTTCCTTGTTCGTCACAGCGGCCATGGCATCGTGGGCCATGGCGTCACAATTCACAAACCATTGAGGCTTGACAAGCGGTTCAATGATATCGCCCGACCGGGAACAGATGCCAAGACGCATCTTGTGGGCTTGCTTGCCATGGTACAATCCCTTGGCGTCCAGTGCTTTTTCCACGGCAATGCGAGCATCGTACCGCATTAACCCGGCAAAAGCCCCGCCATGCTCATTGATTGCACCATCGTCAGTCAATATCGTGATGGATTCGAGCTTGTGGCGCTTGCCACATTCGTAATCGTTGGGATCGTGCGCAGGGGTGATTTTCACGGCACCGGTACCAAAAGTCGGGTCCACCAAGATGGAGTCGAGGATAATGGGAATCCGACGGTCTTGAAACGGGTGGACCACGTACTTGCCGTGCAAATGCTTGTACCGTTTGTCGTCGGGATGGATTGCAATGCCAGTGTCGCCCAACATGGTCTCGAGCCGAGTGGTCGCAACAATGATCTGTTCATTGGTCCCTTCGACCACGTACCCAAAGGAAGTGAGGACCCCAAATTCGTACTTTTGCCCGGCCTTGTGCCCGGGTACCGCCAATTTGGTCCGGGTGTCGATATCAATGTAGTCCACCTCAATTTCGGACAAGGCCGTCTTAAGTTTACAACTCCAATTGATCATCCGCGTCGCGCGGTAAATTAACCCTTGGTCCCATAATTGACAAAAAGCGTGGCGTACTGCCCGACTACAGTTTTCGTCCATGGAAAAGTACGTGCGCGCCCAATCAACGGAGCAGCCCACACTGCGAAATTGTTGATGGATGCGGCTTTCGTACTGCGTTTTCCATTCCCACACCCGGTCCAAGAAGGGCTCTCGTCCGAGATCGTGGCGACTTTGTCCCGTTTCTTTGAGCAATCGCTTTTCAACGACGGATTGCGTGGCAATGCCGGCGTGGTCGGTACCTGGTACCCATAACGTCGCGTGGCCTAACATCCTGTGCCACCGCGTCAGGGCGTCCTGGATGGCAACAGTCAGTGCATGGCCTAGATGCAACGAGCCCGTGACGTTTGGTGGTGGAATGACCATGATGAAGCGCTCATCCGGCTTGGCACTTGCGACCTTGTCGTCTGCGCACGAAAAGAAGCCTGCAGCTTCCCACCAGTCCTGCCACGCAGCCTCGACGGCAATGGGATTGTAAGCCGTGAGCATTGGCTCACTCATGTCTTTCTTGTCACCCTTGGGCGTCTTATTCACATACGTGGGCGGACTCAAGTTCTCTTTCTTTTCCTTTTTCTTCTTTTTGTCACCCGTGGACGCCCAGCGGTTTGGATCTTTTTCCTTCTTGACACTGCCACTCATTTCGGCGCGTTGGGCCTTTTTCATGGCATTTTTGCTTAGTTTGGCCGGAGCAGGAGCATCGGCGGCGGTGGGCGAGCTGTCCACCATCGGGGAAGTGGCTGGTAGATGCGGTTGATACTGGACTGTCAAACTGGATATGAGGTCGAGGATTGCGCATATTAATGAAGATATTACTCGGACTTATAACTTTATATATTTTTCAATTGGTTATATATACACAATCATTATGAACAGGGCAAATCTACCACGGCGGGTCGAGATCCGTCATATACTGTCTAGCGAATATTAGCAAGTGGTGTCTGCATTGTCCAAAGACTTGGCAAGATACTTGTATCAGCTACTGTAATCATAGGAACCTAACTTTATCGCTCACTTCACTATCATCTATCTGGCCAAAGCTCAAATGACCACCACTTACAATAAAGTGGCGACGGCTCCTAGCCAATTAGTTTTGACTGTATTTGACCATGGGAACACCATGACATCCGTCCTTTCCAACGTCCTAAGTACGAGTAGTACATTAAGTGAAGTGCAAATTACGTGGCATGGTCCTCCCCCTCTTTATCGTCACTACAGTCGGTGCAGGTGCAGCCACAAGTTACGGCATGTACCAGCTCGGTACAAAACTGGCGCTTCCTCCCTCAGCCAATAAAGCTCCACCTAAGCACGCGAGCAGTCTCACGGCAGGTGCCATTGCGGCGGTGACAGCGTACTCCGTGCAAAGCCGGGTGTTAAATCGTTATGTATCACATTTGCTTACGTACGAGGTTCCCCAGAACGTGACCAATTGGACGTTTCGCAACTATTTAAGTGTTGCAGGGCCGCTCATTACCCCGCGTGTGGCCATATTCTCGACATCAATGACACTTATGGGCTTCGTAGCCACAAAAATAGACCTGCTGCAAGGCACTAAAAATGGATGTGCTTGAAAGGCAAGGGTAAAATACCAAAAAGGTTGTTTTTGAAATAAATTTTAATTTATGTCGCTTGTAAGTTACCTGGAGCGACGTCTTCAATATATAAATTACGATCAAACTTCAGGACAAGAAATAATTACCTAACCCTAACACTAGTAGCGAGTTATTTGTCGCTTATTTTGCGAGGCAACGAGAAGGCATAAAGGACATTTGATCCAGCACCTCGCATACTTTTAATGCTTTGTATTTATTGCCTTCAAGACAGAAGTTTACTGATTTTCATAGCGGATCGTATATTTCTTTTACGCGGCGGGTGCCGTAGTGTCCCACGAATCATTCAATGGATGCTTTGTCAGCGAATGCTTTATTATTAAATGTCATTGGATGCTCAATCAGTGGAGGCTTTCTTAGTGAACGCGCTATCAATGGACGCTAAATGTGATTTGTACATATAGTGACAAGGGGTATACTAAGCAATTAAGCAGTTCTTTAATTCGACTGTACGAATCGTAGATCCTCTGCAAGGTCGAACAAATTCCACCGCTTGGTGGCGACAGTTTGGCTCTCGCTAGATTTATGCTCACGAAAGCCTCTAAAGATGCGGAATAGATGGAACGTCGTATGCTTGCAATGCCCCGTCCATTGTCGCCGACACAGATGTCGATCTGCTTGCAAGCTATACCTGTGAAAACAAATGCGGCAATCATGTGACTACGAGATTACTGTAGTAATCAACATTAATACCCATCAAAAAGGCCACTTGTATATTCGATTTCATCTCCGCCATAGAAGGTTTCCTCGTGTGCTTCGAAACCTTCTTTGTGGTGCAGGATCCGTGATTCTCTTGACAGGCAAACCCCGTTTCTAACCTCAAGAACGGCAACTCGGACCTCGATGAACTTCGTGACGACAAGAGTGAAAAGTGTCTCCTCTGTGGCCATCGACGTGCCAATCATGTGCGGCTTCGTACTGCTAATCTTGGCGGAAAACGCCTCTAGCCCTTGAAACAAGTGAGCAAACGAGTCATAACTGCATGAAGAAGAACGATGGGGCATCGTCGAGGGTGGTATAAACAGCGACGATGAACAACATCGCTGTTCCTCCTAGCTTAAGTAGTCAGGCTTTTAGTCAAAACGCCTTGTACAGCCTGTGGCTTCGGCCGCTAAGTCGAGATATGTATCATGCTTTCGTTGATTAAAAGTGATTGAATGCTTTGCATTAATCCGTCTCCCTGTAACTTACCATCCCTCACCATGTGCAAATTGGGTTTGCAGAGCTGAAGCTGTCGGTAGACGGCGCCGATCGCGCTTACAGCCAGGGGCCGGGGAGAGAGAGCAATTGGGTCTCGAGCAATGGCTTTCACGGAAAAGGCAGCCAGGGAAGAAATGTGCCAAGCTTAGGGTACATCTGGGTTAGACCTACATGCATTGTCTTACCCCGGAGATGGACTCTGCAAGACAATGCGGTCCACCTTTTAAACTTAATATGATCTAGCTGTACCCTGTTTTGGGACATGTTGGCCCAACGTCAAATGCGATTTGTACCGCCACATCCACCACGCTCAGTGTCGTCAAGCGGTTTTGCCATTTCTCAACCCACTCCCGTCACCAAGCTCGTGTCTCTTTCCTCCTCTTCCATGCTTCGTCACCCATGGCGTGGACAACCGCTTGCCTTGCACCGCCGTCATCTCTTCACGACTGCATCCCGTGACGTTGCGCCAGCCTTTGACTATATCATCGTCGGGGCAGGCTCTGCTGGTTGCGTGCTTGCCAATCGATTGAGTGCCGATCGAAGCAACAAAGTGTTGCTCGTGGAGGCTGGACCAAGTGACCGGAATCGATGGGATTCGTTTCTCATTGCCATGCCCGCGGCAATCCCCATCAATCTAACTGGTACACGGTACAATTGGAACTTTACCACTGAGCCGCAGGAATTCCTCAATCGTCGCAAAGTTGTGTACCCGAGTGGACGTGTCCTCGGTGGGTCCTCGTCCTTGAATGCCATGATCTATAGTCGCGGTCATGCCAAAGATTACGATGAGTGGCAACGCAGTGGGGCGCACGGCTGGAGCTACGCGGAGTGTCTCCCGTACTTCCAACGGTGTGAGAACCACCAACTGGGGCGGGACGAGTACCGTGGAGGGGACGGTCCGCTCCACTTGGTACGCAATACCCAAACAAACCAACCCCTGTTCCAAGCGTTTCTTGACGCGGGGGTCGAAGCGGGGTACCCGTTTACGGACAATCTCAATGGGTATCAACAAGAAGGCTTTGGCTGGCAAGACATGACCATCCATCAAGGCAAACGATGGAGCACGTCGGCGGCTTATTTGCATCCAGTCATGCACCGTGAGAATCTGACCGTCATGACCGAGACGTTTGTGAACAAAGTGCTGTTTGAGGGCAAAAAAGCAATTGGCATTGAGACTGAAGACGTAAAGTCGAAAGCAAAAGCCAAGATCTTGACAAGCAACGAAGTGATTTTATCCAGTGGGGCCATTAAGACGCCGCAAGTGTTGATGCTCTCGGGGGTGGGGGATGCCGATCATTTAAAGGAATGGAATGTGCCGTTGGTACACCATGTACCGGCCGTTGGCAAACACATGATGGACCACATTGGAGTGAACTTGCATATTGCATGCAAACAACCCGTGACCTTGTACAATGCCTCGAAACGGTACCCTGGCAATGTACTCAAAATTGGGTACGAGTGGGTGACCTCCAAGACGGGACCAGGGGCGAGTCCGCATTGTGAAGTGGGTGCATTTATTCGCACGTGAGTCATTTCTTGCGCAATCAAAGTGATACCCTTTTGGTTTTTACTCATGTGGTTTCTCGTGTAATTTAGGGCTTCGGGCAAAGAACAGCCTGATTTGCAGATTATTTTTAGTCCGTGTACCATCGATTTGCAGTATCAGATGCGCGAAGACATTGGGCATGCCATGAGTGGGCACATTTGCCTCTTGCGCGACGGCAGGAATGGTACCATTACGTTACGCAGTGCCAATCCGCGCGATCCGCCACGCATTGATCCCAAGTATTTAAGCCGTGAAGACGAACGCGTGACCCTTCGGGAAAGTGTCAAATTGGCACGTGAAATCTTTGCACAAAAGGCATTGGCCAAGTTTACAGGCGATGGCATTTCGCCGCGTAATAGTGTCCGGTCGGACGACGAAATCGATGCGTGGCTTCGCAAATATGCTGGTGGAGAGTTTCACCTGTCGTGTACGGCCCGAATGGGAAACGACGAAGACTCTGTGGTGGACTCGCACACTCGCGTGCATGGGATGGACGGGCTGCGGATTGTCGATGCATCCATTATGCCAAATATTGTTAGTGGCAATACGAACGGAGCTGTGATTATGATGGCGGAGAAAGCGGCAGATATTATCTTGGGTCAACCAGCGCTACCGAAAGCAAGTGTGCCAGTGTACCAGCCGAGCAATTGGCAAAATAGTCAACGCTGAAAGTGCGAGAGGAAAATAGTTGAAAAGGGATAAAAACTGAGCTTTAAAGTATCCGCAAATATTTGATTAGAAAGGACGGCAAGGTCAAATAATCTTGAAAAATATTTGATACAAATAAAATATTGACGACTACAAATGAAATGTCAATCTTTGACGTAAATATTACTAATATTTAATTGTTAATTGATAAATGGAAATTAACGATAGGAGTTCCATTTGGGACCACTTGGTGCTAACGTCGGGTAGATTGGGCTCCATCGAAGGTCAAAGAAACCCATTTCCGAGCATTTGATGGCATTTTGGCCCGACTGGACCCAATTGCGCTTCGTCGAAACCCAAAGAAGGCGCGAATTACTTGGATCAAGAGGAACCCACTGCTTAGCGAGGTCTTGTCTTGGGCTGCGTTGGTCCGCACATTGTACCTCGGATTTCATCAAACGACGCACCCAAATCAGCTTTGAATTGTCTGGATCAAGCGGCACCCACAACGGCTCGAACTTCGATGACGAAGCGTCGACCCCATCCACCGTGGTCTCCACCTCATTCACCGTGAGATGGGATGGCGCCACATCCGCGTATTCTATCAAGTTACTAGCGTTATCGTTCATGACTCCATCGACATCATCGTTCTCTTCGACTCTCGACGGAGCACGAATCATTCCCAAATCACTGCCAGTTTCCGCGGCCTCTTTCTCATAAGAAAATCGGTCCATCTGGTTTGAAACTCGCTCGTGTTTGTCGCTTATCCCATTGATCGCGTAATCTTGATCCTCTTTCTTTCTTTCTCCGACGTTGCCTTTCAAAGCAGCAGGACGACGCAACTTAATCAACTTCCAATTGTTTGCATCACGTGTAAAGCACGAATGTTCCAGCACGGGAGCCTTCCATTGTGCCGTTTGACGACGTTTCTTGCTCGTGTTGCGGTCCACATTGTAACTCGTCAGACTGTGATTTGCTTTCGTGTTCGCCTCGAGCGCCTCTTTGACTGCAAAATACCATTTTTCGAGCGTCACAGCGTCACGAGTTTGAAAACTACGCCGTTTTCTACCATGGCGGACAGTAAATCGATGTCGCTTGATGTTTCGCGTGGTCGGTGGCTCTAGTTGTGCCGGATATTGCAATCGAAACTCTTTTTGACCTCCCAATAGTGATGGACGGGAGATCACAACCACGGGAGCTTCGTGGTCGGATTGCGCTACCATTCGTACCTCGGCTTGGTGCCTTTTATTGCATCGACTTTTCAATTAGAATAAGATAAAAAGGAAAAAAAGGTCCAAATTTGCACGTACCAAAAGACTTTACATGCTTTCATCTGCACGCGAGTATCGAGTTGAAACATCTTGCCTTGCGTTAGAGTATCGAGTTTCAACATTTTTGCCTTGAAAAGTTGCTGGCGAGTTTTGGAGTGGCAATAGTGGGTCTAGCGATCAATCCGAGACCGTGATGGCTTCAAATGCCTCTGAATGAGCAGTTTCAAGCCTTGACACATGGTTTCGACTGGATGTGAGCGTGGGCGTGAGCTCCTGAGAAGTGACGCCGAAATAAAGGTATATAAGGTAATTTGTAACGGGATACCGTTTGGTGTAACTATTAATATTTACAGTCATTCTGACGAGGAGAATGTCAAATCCCGTGGTAGAGCTATTGGGAAGGCTCACGCGACATCTTGATGTCGTCATTTCCATCGTAACACACGCTATGGTGTTTATACCTAACATTAACATCTAACGTTAAAATATCTACGGACCAATCTCTCCTCTCAGCGCCTTCGTTTGTCGCATTCTCTTATACACAAGCAAAACGTCACATCTTTGCATATGTTCAAATCATTTGCTCGTTAGGCTTGAATTTGTAACAAATAGTCGGTCTTTTCGAGTCCCTCATGTATCATGTTTGCATGTGACGCTGTAGTAATCGAGGGCTTCAATGCTTAGTGCCAGCAAGCGCGCCACGACCTTCGTAAGCCGAATCAATTGTGACCTCTTATATGTTTTGATATTTGCTTGACAGAATACGTAGCAAGTTCCCAACGAACATAAAAACCTGCATTAATTTGCAATATCCTTTGGCACGACAAAGCCAATCACTTTGCCTAGTTTCCAGAAGGCAATATTTTACCTTTTCTCGCGCTATCTAAATTGCACTTCTGCCAAGATCACGTGCGTACCACACGTCACAGAATAGAACGGCAACTGTCCGGACGTTTAACTAATCGTGTACTCGACTGCCGCGCCGCACAATCTATGAACCATAGGCTGTCGCAATGCTACAACTGGACGGCAATACAGCTCCCCCACCCCTTTTATCTCGCCAATCTTAGGATACAAATACCGATCCTACCGGTAGAGGTGCGCCTGCCCTAATTCCCACCTGTTTTCTTTTGCCAAGGTCACCGCTTTTGCCAAGTTGCAAACCTTCATTGCCACATTTGACCCAAAGTCACCTACGTACTTAACACATCATGCACACTTTGACCTATGGAGCCACTGTGTCCATTCTTCTCTTTGGCGTCCTCGACGCGCTGGAGACGTGCAGCAGCGACGTCTTGATCAAAGCGTACGAGGGGCTCCACGTGAACGCCGAGCTCAAGTCGTGCATGACGCAACACAATCTCAGCGCGGCCCTCGATGGTTCGGTGAATCTTTCGAGTGGCAATGCTGCGTCGGATTCTATCAAAGCGTTATGCGCGGCAGACTCGTGCCAGACCATTCTGTCGGCCCTTGTCGGGAGCGCGAATTTTAACGTGACCAATTGCATTGTGGGGAACAACGTTGTTTTGATGGACGAAGTGGCCAAGCTCCAGACGACGTGTACGGCCCTTGCCACGAACGAATCGGTCCCTGATTCGACAGTATCGCCAGCTGCTCCGACCACCGCTCCGACCGAGGCTCCGACGGCTGCACCAACCGATGCACCGACGGCTGCACCAACCGATGCACCGACGGCTGCTCCAACGGCTGCTCCAACTGCTGCTCCGACCGAGGCACCGACGGCTGCGCCAACCGAGGCACCGACTGCTGCACCAACCGAGGCTCCGACCAAGGCTCCGACTGCTGCTCCGACCGAGGCTCCAACCGCTGCACCGACTGCTGCTCCAACCGAGGCTCCAATTGCTGCTCCAACTGCTGCTCCGACCGAGGCACCGACGGCCGCACCAACTGCTGCACCAACCGATGCTCCAACTGCTGCTCCAACCAATGCATCGACCGATGCGCCTACTGTTTCTCCGACGACCCAGAAGCCACACATGCCGTCAAAAGCGGGCAGTACATCCGTGCAATCCGGCGAGAATTGTACCTAGTTAAGCGGTTTTCACCTTTTTACAACACGTTGCCTGTTGTTTTAGCTGTCTTTACTAAACAATCTGACGGTCTAATTCTAAATAGCCTTTCATTTTAGCAATCTGTACCTAAAGTTGGGATTTATCACGAGGAGACCTCCGCTGCACTCGTCAATGTCGCTGCTTCATGCAAAGCTTTCGACCAGCCGCTGCGTCTTTCTATATAAGAGCGCTGAGCTCGTAAACGATGATCTGTGCAACCTTAGCCAGTCATTGTCTTTTGACAAGCAGTAGAGAGTTGTCGTGTACCTTGCAACTCCTTGCGCGACCGCCATTAAACCCACAACTTTATCGATTAATACTAGTGGGAGTAATACTGCCTCGAGCCATACAAAGGAAATCTCATATAGAAAATTTAAAAACTTAATATTATATTTAAATATATTCGTATCTATTTACCCACCATAATTTATTCAAAGACAATTCCTTGCGTAGTAAATTCATCTCTCCATGAACCTTTATACTAAATTCGAATTATCTATATTGTGGCTGTAATTTAGAAGATATTGTTGATGCAAAAGAATATCATAATTTATCCTGTAATTCTTGATACACACCAAAAAGAAATTCTTGTGCATATCTAATTAATAATAAGAATAGAATGCGAAACCTAGACAAGCGGTTCTCATTTATTCTGGTTGCATGATGAGCCCACGTAATAGTCGCCCCCGATGATAGTAGCCAACTAGAGACTTAGAAATAGAGCAAAGCTGATTGTATAAAGGGTCAAGCAGCGACGAAGTTAACACAATCGGCGTACTCACAGACTCGCCGGAAAAAAGCAAGACCGATATATTTGCGATTTATCCATGAAATCAAATATTGATTAAATCAACTTTTTATCAAGGTAGATACTTCGTGTTTACAGTCTCTAATAGCCATAAATAGACTATCAACAAAGGCTTTACGCACCGGGACCGAGCTGCCAATTCCATCGACCAAAGAGGATGGCGTCATTGTCGATTTTTCTTGTAATCATGAATTTCCACGCGCGAGTTATATCGTCGCATAGTTTGTCCAGCTTCTGCTACAATGAGCATGATGCTGCTGTGTCTTCTGTGGTTTCGACACTAATGGCCGTATCGTGTCGTGCGGCTTTGTTAGTGCTCGCGACTCGGCTCGTTTTCAGCCTGAGTTGAGTGTGTGCGTGGTAAAATTGATACCGAAGACCATGCGGGACCCAGTCTCTTTCGGGTGTGAATCCGACACCACATCATCGGACGGGTACTTGGTACAGCACGGGTAATTGGTAGCCGTCCTAAGATGTGGTGTCTAATCGGTGCTATTGAAGCAAACATTCCAGTGGTTTGTAGACAATGGCCGCCCACGTCGAAGGCTGAATAGATACGCGGTTTTCAGTGGTACAAAGGGGTCTTTCGCCTGGATGTAGTAGCGTATGAGTCAAATGACAAGGCCATCGTGTTCATGGTAATCGAGTGAAACTCTTTTACAGGGCACTAGTCAACTAATAATATATATACCAGTCGAGCGTCGCAAAGAAAGCGACATCTTATGCGTCTCCTGATGCAATCCCTCGCTCCTCAACTCAGCTTACTTATTCTCGGCATGGCTGAGGAGCAACATAACCTGGGTTGATTGGCAGTTAATCTATTTAAACAAAAGCGGATTTCAAGGTCAGTTAAGGTCTAAATTCTACTAAGAAGCAAGAGAACTATTGACGCGGACACTGGACCACGTCAATGAGCTTATTGAAGTTCTATCAGGTTGAAAACAGGCTTTGGTGGTGTCAAAATCAAGGACTCGGAAGGTCGAGTGACACGTTAGTCACTGAGAAATGCTCGTACGAAAAAGCATTTACTGCACTGTCGGCTAAAGCTGAGGCATTTCTACGAAGTGGGGGCTCTTCTGGGCACACCTCTTTGTTGGGTACTTAGATGCATTTATGCGCAAACGTGCTGACGCGAATACTACACTGACAGTCGTGTTGAGACGCAGAAGATGAGAGCGAGACGAGGTCGTCATGAGTGAGCTTGTCGAGGATTGTCAAGCCGACAGCATAGCCGAGGTGGTGATCATTTGATTTGAAGACGAGATATACGTCTTATCATTATTGATTAGAGAAATTTATCTACAACGCTTAGCGCACGGAGTAGAGCTTTCATCCTGATGGATACAAAGGAGTCATGTTATTTCGATCAAAGAAAAATTCATGATCAATCTCTTTTTCGACGAACGACCTGATGAAGGCGTACGTCATGATATTGATTCAATTACAGGAAGTGATACTGTGAGACCCGGCAATGGCGCTCACTTAAGGAACAATGTGATGTCATTGACACACATTTTGGTGCAAGGTACGGCGGGAACGTTATGGCAGAGTAATGATACCGACATTCTATGACAGAGACGAAAAGCATTGTGGACCATTAGAATAAGCTTAATGAGTAAATCAAACAATTCAACAAAATTATTGAATGTCAAATCTACAGCGTGCTCACGTGAGCTATCTCCTCCCAAAAATCCATAAAAATTTCTGCGAAAGAGGTACAAGGAAGGGTGCTTGCAGCATACGTTGATGACCGAGATCAAGTGATCGCGCTATGATATCTACAGCCAAAAAATACTGTCTGTCCTTGGCAAAGAGCTATATATGCTGTTGTGTAGTTATGAAATCACCTGATCGGCTCAAACTCATTCTTGATACATAAAGAAGATGCATCAGTACGCATTGCAAGACAGTGGCTTTTATTTTTGCGGAGTATAACTTTATAATACTTCATAAGTCAGGAAGCAAGATGTTTAACCGATACGCTATTGCTTCGCCTAGATGGATCATCTCACATCTACGAACTCGTCTGTATTTATTCTAGTCTTGGCGCGTACGCGTAAAATGGCGAGTATGTAGCTCGGCCGAAGGATCTGGAGAGTGATATATTGAAAGATTCGGGCAAGAATTTGCCGTCACGGTCAAGTGCGAGGCTTCATCAGCTCTCGATGATAGCTGGAATGATTTGTCACAGCTTTGGTCGCGGTGAACTGTGGTTCCTGGCATAAGGATTAATAATTTGCGTCATTCTAAAGCTCTCGATACACTGCTTTAAGGTCCCACTGTTGGTGGACTAAGTTAGATAAATGGGCATGCGCGTATGCGTGCACCTGCAAAGTACGCCAGCGGACAAAATATCGCTTTGTAATGTCGCGTCACTAGCACGCTTTCCGGTACCATTGCATGGCGGTGTCCTTGTACAACACGGACGACAACACTCAAATTTCCGTATCGAAATCTTCGTTCAACGGTGCTTATATTATTCTGGACATACCTACATCAAATCATTTGCCAATTAATGGTCAGAATGAGCGAGTGTATCGCGCCGTCAAAAATGTACTGCAGTATTTGCGCGGAGACGCTAAAGGCGCTGACGCATCATACCTTCGCCCGTTGAATTTTGCACCATTCATGCCTTAGCAGGCTATACGTTGTTCTACATTAATTAAAAAAGTTTGCTCGCTAATTTTGTGAGCGCTACCACATTGTAGTTGTGGTCTTGATACGGGAAAATAGTAAAGCAGCTTGTAGATCTCGGCTGCTCCACAATAGTCCAGAACTTGGCGTCAAACTGGCTCTAAGTCTTGAGACACGTCCGTGAAAGCAGATATATAAGAATAAATCTAAGAGAAAAACGTGATAGAGAATTTGCATTATTAAAGGCTACAAATATAGTTGCTGCTGTGTAAGAAATAAACCGTATCCCACATCATCGTTTTATTCAACGTCACAGGTGAGAGACGCCTACCGCATACGCTTGACCCTCTGAATGGAATGTTGGCGCATCCATTCTATGTGAACTTTTTTAGGTGAACGCGCCCGGGCATACGCAGACATAGCCACAGAGGCCAACTTATCGGTTGGACCAAAAATTTATTTTGGGAAATGAAGTCTTTGATTTCTGCCTTGAGGGAAGCGCGTTAAGTAATTTGCGCTACAAAAAAATGCGACTGCACACTATTAAACTTGAGAATGGCTACACAAGTCCGAATTATCTACAGCCAGTGCTCGGCTCGGTGACGACAGTCGATAAGCACTCTTTGTTTGTATCTGCTAGACGTCGCTTGCATATCACAGCAAAGAGCATTTAGTGTGCCGCATAATGCTGAAAAATCATTCCCAGCTTCTCTTCTTGCTACGAGGGTCAGCGTAACAACTAAGTAAAATTCAATTGCGCGTAGCGCCGTCATCAGGGTCAAACCCAGAAATGGAAGAAGTATTTTATCTGTGATAAGTCATGAGAGCCACTTTACCAAGACTTGACATTGTAGAAGGTCCTAGATTCTAGGTGACCAGCGTCATCAGCAAGGCTACCCTACCCGCAGCTACAGCCGAAATCGTCAGGGCCAGCTCCTTGGTGACCGTTTTAAATGCATTTCTGACAAGAGCGTGATGATCTGAGTCAGAGAGAGCAGAGCGACAGTTGCCGACAATGAATTTGCCGGACGAGTATGCAATTGGAGTGACGCTTTCCCAACACATTGACTTTCCTGTTGCGAAGTGGAAGTAGTAAGTATTGTACTAGTGCATTCGTATACAGTGCGAAAGCAGCGTTCCGTCATGTTCCGTTATTCCAATAAGCCTAAACGTCCTATCTCTAGCCTCAGTTTTTTCAAGCCGCTGAATGGGAGCGGAAGTTCGCATAGGACTACTTGTACCAAGAGAGCATAAAGCCAAACAGTTTCGCGCTAAGCGTAAGCTATAATAACACAGGCGCAAATGAAACCAACATTGCCACGCGTGTGATCAGCCGGCTCGTTGAAAGCGAACATTCGAATCGCCCATAGAAATGGAATCGCGCCAAATTTATTTTGCAGTGGCTGCACCTTATACTCTTGCATCTCATTGAAATGTCGGTCACAAACTTAAATCTCTGATAGCGAGCACGTATTGAAAATGCTCAATGGTAAATTTGACCTCTCGCGAGTATGTGGTGTTATGCGCACGGGCGTGCGAGTGTGCGGATTTGATGAGTACTACGTATGAAGGAGACCATTACTAAATATGAGGCTCGCAAGTTTATTATGGACTTAGCAAGGAGGGCACACACTCCCACCATTTGAGCCGTGGAAGGCGGATCCTAGTCGTTCGTGAGGCTTGGTCTCATTTTCTGTAAGCAAGTGATAACTGACGTGCATAGTGCGAGTGTGCTCTATGAGCAACCGATTAGTTATCCGACTGCATAGCGTTTTAATTCCTAAATGCCGTGCTATTACAAGCTTGACTCGAAGCTCATAATGCTGTCAACTTTAGACCCCGACGCTGCCTCAGGTGCGGAAAACGAGGTTGTCACTTGACCAAGGGTCTGTGTTTCTATACGAGAATAGCACGTAATTCATTTGCTGCGCGGGCTTCTGACACGTAGCACTAGTTAAATGGTGGCGTTCGGCAGACAAAATGAGATATCTTGTGAACAAAAGGTCCCAAGGGTTTAAGTTGCCAACATCTTGATAGATCACGGCTATACAAACCTAATGTGTGTCACACTTATTGTTGACATTATGGCATAAGTAATGTAATGTCAACAAAGATACAATTTTTGGCCTTGACGAGCAAGCAGAGAAACAAAACATGGTCTATTGACCGCTTCTTAATACTCGATAGTAAAAATTACTACGTTAAATAGTAATTGAAGGATGCTTCGCTTCCAAGGCTTTAACGATAAGTTTGGTATTGTTTAATCCACATATAAAAGTGTAAAAGCTATGTTAAGTCGTAGTGTCACGGCTATAACAGATTTTTGGAGTAGACAGATAGGAATCTGCGACTCGCGTCAAATGTAAGGATAAGGACAAACATTAAACTCAAGCCTCCTCTAAGAAGTTGCTAGCGAAGCCTCATCGCACTGTATGCTGTCTTTTCTAGTGTTGTCAATTTGCGCTACAAAGCCGATCAGGTTTTTTCTGCGGTCACACGAATATTCAAGCGACTTGTTTGGTCAATAAGGTACTTAAAAGTGTAGTCGTCGGCGCTGAATATCTAGGAGTCAACATGTACATAGATAGCAGTTGCTATTTAGTTCACTATCCTATTTTTGGCGAGGATCTACGAGCGATGAATAATTATAATCTGGTCCTCAATCCATTGATTACAAATTTGTGTGCTGCCTGGCTTTAGAATGTAAACTCCGAATCTCTTACGTACATCGATGCAGCAAACATAAAACTCTTATGATATATGTTATGATGCGTCACACGGTTTTGAGTCAGCACGCACTAGCATAACAAAAAAAACATTGATCGGTGCAGCGACGTGCACAAATTTTTATATTTTCTTCGGTACTCATTGTTGCATTCCACAAATTAATAGCCTAGCCATAGACATAGTTTTGTGTATATCTTCTTTGTAGAGTAAAGCTCTGCACATATCAGATATTCGTGTCACGGTTGAATGAAACGGCAAGTAACGTTTCTACTTGTAACTATATATTGACGACAAACTGTATGTAGCGAGAAGACGCCATATTTAGACGAATTTTGAATAAAGCATTGCGATGTATATTACGTAATGCATGTTCGTATAGGATTTTAATTTGCCTCGCGCCAATGACAATGCCACGCTCTTACAGCCCCAGTTTTCCTTCGATAGTACAGCAATGAGCGCACTTTCTCGATGCCTTGGAGTCAACGAGGCCAAACCACAACAAATTGAAACCCAGCGTGGATGACTCAACAATTAGCAGACAAAGCTTTTAAGCACATACTGTCTAGCAGAGTTTGAAGTAATTTGATATAAAACCGTGTCGAGCTTTGATATCTTTCGGAGGCTCAATAAAACTACAGATGAAGAGTCACCGGACGCCCATACGCTGAGGCACAATTTGGAGGTGCAACTCCTCTTTAACAGCTTAGTTCTAGCCATGACAATCAGACCGCTCAATGTTTCTGGCTCTGTGAGCCTTTCTGTGCCTATGCTAATTTCCGTTGAAAAAGTTAGGTGAAGTAGAAAAACTTCGTTCAGCACGCAGTCAGGCCATAAGGCTGGTACTCGGAGAAAGGGTTCCAGTCATAATTCGTAGCCCCTCACCAAAGTTCTCCACAACTTTCTTTTTTGAGTGGATTACAAAGAAGCGTGACCGTGCACAGTGCCCATAAATAGGTGGCAATAGTCTGTGTCAGTGGCTCCTTCACGTTCTTCAATAGGGAAATTGCCGCCTCAACTCAAGCATTGTTATCATTGCGCATTTGTGTACTCTCCGCCCGAGGGCTGAAGCAGAAAACATGGCCAATTTGACCTCTCAAACTTAATGTTGAAAAATTCTTTCCTCTGTTATTTATAAGGTCTTTTAGCTCACCGTGAACCGTTCAATTTGAGCGGACATCCGATGCTGACGACCTCACCATCTATTGTCAAAAACGCTTCGACACAGCGCTCTCATAATTGGATAGTGTGCGCTGAATCAGTCGAGTCGTTGTGCGAATAAGTGGTGCATCCAAGCAGGGATCTCAGCTTATTCAGCTCTGTCTGCATTCCCTGAGGCAAAAAGCCCTACTATTCTCATAAGTACAAAGCTTAAAATAGAATGACTCGAATCAGATTGATATTATGTAAAGTGGGTACCATAATGATTTGCTTAGAGAAGGCATGATTTCAGGCATCTGGACTTCGTTATATACGTAAAGTCAAAACGAGTAGTAGATAAAAAATCTACAGAAGAGAGTCCTCTGGCTTGATTTCTCTGTGAAGTTGAAAGCCTAAGCTTCACCGGCTACAGTCCACAATAGGCGCTACCGCGAGGTCTACACTGGCTGATCCCTCAAGCATATACTTTCCTTATAAAGCTCGAACGCCATGTTGCGTTCCAGATCTCAGTAGCAGAAATCCTTAAGCCTATACAAGTCATCAAATACTCAAGCAGTGCGAGATACTCGTTCAACAGAATCGAAAACTTCCGGAATTTTTGCAAGGATTCAGGTGGTTAGATTATCCGTGCGAGCGTAGCATTGTCTTAAATCACTGGGGTCAAAAGACCTTGCGCAATAATTAGTTTTAGATCTTAGTAATGGACCGTTCTTTGTTTTCATTTTTTGAAATCAACGTGCGCAACAGAATACAGCCTAAAGACTGCTCTTTAAAGACACAGTGTGCACTATAGTCGTCCTGGTTTGTGCACTGATTTTATTCTGTACTTCAATGATTGCATTCCGCGGTATGAATACTAGTAGGGTGACTATGAGTCATCATTCCTCAAAGGCTTCTCTAAAGGGAAGTTAGCTTCTACTTTAAAAGCCTAGCTTAATGCAACGTCTCGATACACAATATTTTGGCAATTGAAATGCACAATGCTGTCAAGTAAGTCTGCAATGCCGTAGAAGCGCATGTCACATGAAAAAGGTCCAGGTGGAGGATAAAAGTACCGCCAAACACTCCTTTATTGCGTTCCCGGACGCTGACTGTGCAAAGTATTTAGATCCACGTCGGCATACACCACATCCATTCTTGGAAGTTTCCATTTAAAAAAATTGAAACATTACGCGGTGATGCTTTCGACAATAGAATCTGCAAGTATTGCTCCATGCTAACAGCGATCATTTTTAAATTTAAAAAATCAAGCACGAGATTTTGCATGCAACTACTCAGTCACAAAGCATGAAGCTTTCCACTTAAAAAACATAATAGCGGCAACATTTTATCCCAAAAGTCAGCGTTAACACAATGTCAAAATCAGTAGCATATCCAAATCAGTACTTTTTAGCGATATTTAAAAACAATCGAAAAACACAACAAAGAAATAAGTATACAACCTAGCAAAACAAAACATAAAACCCAGTTCTGGCAAATTGTCGTGTTTTGAAAAACCCCGAGCTCGAGTCTTAAATCCCGAGATCTCTAGATCTAATGCGTCGTACACACTTACGACGTTGCCTTCGACTGCAAGGCTGGTGATAGGAAATGCCATGGGGCCAATGAGGAATTCGGATCTGCCAAACGCATTCACTTGTATCTAAACACTCGGGAAACGTAGTTTTGCATGTACTATTTGTAACGCATTACTGCAGCTGCGACATGGTGTCTAGATAGTGTGGTGTGGTCCGTACTTTGAAAAAATTAGGAAATGCTTGAATCACATTCCAAGCAGCGCAGTGCCCAGCATGACGTTCGTCCGCGGACGTTCATTCCATGGCCACGTCCACGCCACTCTGTGTGTGTTCGCAATGATGTTCACAAGTGTCGATTCCACATCTGACGCTATCGACCACGACATTGGCACGGTGGCCGCGGCTTCCTCCACAACTTCGACGCCCGACGTCCCGATAGGGAATGAAAACGATTACGCGCTGCTTCACAGGCAAGTGGTCACACTGCGAGTTTGTGGCTGGTTGATGCTGTTTTTGTACGTAGCCTTGTCACTAACGATCGTGTGGCGAACCGCGCTGCATTTTCGGTACTCGAGTGCCGGCGCCAAGAAAGCAGTCCACGTGACGCTGCTCGTCTCGTCGCTGCTCCAGCTCTCCCAGGCCATTGAGTGGATCTGGTTCCCCACATCGCAAGCGTGGGAGGTCATTTACGTCTGTCGTCTCTATTCGTTGCTACTTCTTTCTTTTTGCAAGTCTTACTTGGCCGTTTCGTGGGCTGGGGTCGTGTCGGCCGGACAGCAATTGGCTCGACGTCGCATGACCAAATACGTGACCGTCCTCAATACGCTATTGATTATCTGGGGTGTCACTGTGCTTATTCTTCTCACGGGATACAGCGACGATATCTACGGCCAGTATGACTTTATGAATAGCACCCTTCGAGACGTGCTGACGTATTCCGGTGGGATGATCGTCCTCGCGTATGGCGTGCTGCTGGGATGCCAAGCCTTTTTTCTGCGTCGACGCCTGTTGCTTGCACGTGGTACGGTGCCAGCCGATAGCGTGGAAAAGTCACTGAAACAGCTAATGCTTGCTATCTCGATTTTTATTGTCTCGGACGTCGTGCGCATATTGGCCGTCGTTTTCAATGAGTCTGGCGTTGCCATGCCCATACTCATGTACCTCATTATGTATAGCTTGATCCCCCACATTTTCTCAACAATGTGCATGCTTCACCTCATGAGGAGACTCCCGACACGAGGTGGCACTGACGACGACATGAATGATGTGAAAGGCCTCGGGGCGAAGCGAACGCTGACCAAGCACTTGACAGAGATCGACTCGGACGGCAGCACTGGAAGCGACGGGCCTAATCTTGGTGGTAGGAAGCATTTGGAAGTGGACTTGCAGCAGCATGGATATAACGATCATATTCCAAGTAATCGGGAAGGTCAAACTCCGTCCTTTTGCTGGGTCCGCGAATCCATGGACTTTTGCTGAACGAGCGTCAATATTTTAACTTTCTCGTCTTTATTAAGTTATTCGCCATTATCAATATATTACATGTCCGACCTATAAAGTCAACGAATCAATTTCAGCCATAAAATGTAGAGTCTAAATCATATTCTGCAGTGCAGTTTGGAACGAAATGCTTCCGTTATGATTGGCCTAGAAAAGGTGGCTACAAATTCCCACTAAGAATGCAGGCTTTAAAATTGAGACGATAGCAAGCTCGAAAATTCGAATTTGTGGAGTGTGGATAGAAAGAGATTTCTTGCTTAGAATATGCACCGTGCCAATTACAGCAGACAAAGCTTCGCACTTGGATTCCCATTAGCAGACGCAAAAAGTGCAGTGTCGTTGCACGCTACAATTTGTAAACGAGATTCGGTTCGCAAGTCTTTTGAGCTTGGCACAATATTTGTCGGGTCCTCTGCGTTACTGACACGAACTATGCAAAATAGTAGCGAAATTGATCGTGAATTTGTTGTCCTGGTGATTTTTGATGCGGAGAAAAAGCGTGCGTACAAGGAAGGCTTAAGTACCATTTTAAATGTTTGTAAAATGGCCAAGTCCTTTCTCAAGTTGATACCGTATAAGTTAGTACCATGGAATACATAAGTGGCTCTTCCATTTTTTCAGCTTGATACTAATACCCTGTCCGCAGGAGTGAAGAGTGACTTTTCCTATTTACAACGTCGTTTTGAGGACTCTTATTCGTGACCTCAATTTATTTTCGTTACGGTCCGCGGTGCTTGCAGAGCTGCTATGTCAGATGAAGGGCGAGCGCAAGAATCAAAATTACGTCATAAAGTATCCGCGTATACCCGAACTTTGCCTCAAAAGTTTAATGGAAGAGTACATTTTTTGTCATGATGCTGGCTCATCTCCCTTTAATAGCATCAAAATCGTAATCAGTTGATACTCTTCTTAAATCGGAATGATTTGAGAGCGCATAAACTGAGCTAGACGCGCTATTAATTCTAATGGTTTGGGGATCGTATGCGTGTAAGCACTAAATTTTTTCGAGTCTTATTGTTGACGTAATTGCAGGTTAAAAGTAGGAAAACTTAGTGAAGTTTCGTTCGCATAGAGCAACTTACATTCCTAGCAATTATTCCAAAGCCGTAAAAAAACAGCTGACTCAATGATTGGACTTGTATGCCGGTTTAGAAACATACACCAGAGACAGCAAGTATACAGCGTACATCATTGCTCGAGGACCAGTAATAGTGCAATCAATACATTATGCTCAGAATGTTGCATTGGAAAGCGGTATGTCTAGAAAATGATTCGCACAGCAGCTTTCGAAGAGTACCCTTCACTTACTGAGTCATTTAAAGGACTATAGCGGCAGTGCAACACGATGAGGGTCACTGCCTGTATGTGCGTGTCCATGTCTTAAGGCAGCATTTGCAAACAATCGCACTCGATTTATGTAAATTTCTCTGCTGCAGCTACTCCTTTCTGTCGTAGCGGGACTTTTTGATGCCCAAACCTGCCACAAACCCCTCGCCTTCTTTCCTTCCTTCGTTCGTCTGATCCTTCCACGTCTTTTTCATCCCTTCCTCGTGAAACCCTAATTTCTCGAGCTCTTCACGCTGCATTAAATCCCTACACCCACATCCGACCAAATCAACAAACGACCATCACTCTGCATTGCAGATCGTCAAGAACGCACTTGTCCATACGGCACTGCAGGTAGGATGCAGAGAGCTTCTTGCACTCAATATGGCTGTTGCTGTGCTCGCGCATGCAAGCTAGAAAATCCTTCATCGGCGATTTGCACTCACCATAATGGTCGAGAGGAAACGATCCCTTCTCTGGCGGCCGCTTATTTTGCGAAGGTGCCTGCGCCGCATTCATTCCAAACCGTCGACTGACTTAAGTAAGGTGTAATACATTAGAATAGGCCAATAACTTTCTCTCGCCATACTTTCTAGCCGAATGTTGACGCCAGTGGTAACAGTCGGTATCGCAGCGGGGACCTTGGTGTTTGTTGGCTCGCTTTTAGCCGTGTTTATGCTGTTACGCCAGGGTGGATCCTTTGACCGCATGGCCATAGAAGCGGTGGGGATGCCAACCACGTTGGGTGAGCAAAAACCTCTGTTATACGACGATCTATTGGCAACGGCCAACGCGCTGGGACTTTGTCCGCCACCGCTTGGCACCAATCACGTGCTTGAAGGAAAACGCGTTTGTGTCAAGGACTTTGTTGTCCTCGACGATGTCACAAAGCTCTTTGCTATCTCGTGCGGAAAGCCACACGATGGCATTTATCGAAACGTAAAGTTTGACGCTGACGAAATGATTTGGCGTTATCTACCGCATGGACCGTTCGCTTCGGTAACCGAGTTCCAGGACTTTTACTCTACTCCAAAACCGGATTCTCGTCATTTTGTGATTACAGAGCGTGAAAGCAAGCAACCTATTGGCATGGTGACGCTTGGCACGCACTCGCCACGAAATCTTTGCGTCGAGTTGATGAATGTGTGGCTCACTCCAGCTTTTCAGGGTACACCAGCACTTCCAGAGGTCGTCCTGTTGCTACTCACATACCTGTTCCGCAACAAGTACCGTCGAGTCGAGTGGCGATGCGACGGCCATAATGTACGCGCTCGACGGGCTGCACATTCGTTAGGCTTTACTTTTGAAGGCGTGTTGCGAAAACATCGAATCGTGAAGAACTGTAATAGCGATACCGTGGTCTTTGCTGCAATCAACAGCGACTGGGGTATAATGGCGGACCATTTGCAAAACAAATTAGACCAAAAAGTGCAAATTGATGAGGCAGTCATATTCCCAGCTACGGATGCAAGTGAAAAGAAAAAGACACAGTAGAGAAAGACCCACCCTTAATTATCTTTTTTTCATACCTCATTCCGACTAGTCCAATTTTTCAATTAAATCGCTTAAACTGCCGGACCGTCGCGCCTTTCGGTACGCGTTCTTGTCGACCAAGTGGACTTCGGCGTGCTCGAGCCAATTGATGAGCGCAAAACTGCCCTCGGGGTGATTGATGAGCCAATGGTACGTGACCCAGACTTGTATCGTCACGTAAATGGCAATGAGAACGTCAAGGGTATAGTGCAGTCGCGTCCCGACGATCGCAAAGAGGCCACCTGCCGATAAAATGTAATTGTAGTAGCGAATCATCCAGAGAACGTAGGGATACCGCCGCGTGAAGGGGGTGTTGAGCTCCGAACGCTCACAATACTGCAATACGGGCTCGTCAGTCGCTTTAAACTGATTGATAAGGGTCGTAACCGTACCGTTTTACAAAACATACAGCAGATAAGGAGAAACACGGCATGGCCACTAAAGATCATGTCCCCGCAAGTGATGTGCTGTGACGGACGGATCAAGACTTTCCAAGCGCGGAAAAACGCTCTGTCGCAGAGAGTTCATAGCGGTCAGCAAAATCGAATCACGTCTGCAGCCAAAGCAGGCCATACTTTGGAAACATGGGCTGCGACTTGTACTTGCTGAGTTCGTCGCTATCAAATTGAGAGATACACATGGGACTTGCGTCGGGCAGCGACGTGACTGCAACGCAACATGCTCGCATGAAGTTGATGATCGCAAAGATAAAGCAAAAGCGACGTATGATGAGCAGGCGCTGCGATCGTAACGACAGTCATGACAGGACGTGGATAAGCGACAATAAAAGATGCAGTTACCCGTGGATGGAGAATGAGGACCAAGGACGTTGGCATGCCCACAGCCGCAAGAAACTCGTCGGGCAGATCAAACCATTCCATATACGTCGTGTGGCCGTAAATCTTGGTCATGACATACCTAAAAAGATCATGGCCAAGATCCGGCAACGTCTTGCTATTCGTATTGTTCTTGGCAAGGTCGAGAATGACCACGTTTGGGGTTCGCCAGCTGTCAGCGGTCCACAACGTCAGCATCAAGGGGCTCACCCCGTCATGAACGCACACAAGGCTTACCCGGCAATCACAGCAGCCAGTGTATTGAGATACGAAGCAATCGCAAAGATCGAGAGCGAGAACGCAAGGCGGGAGAGGTAGGCGTAACTGAGCATTTCAGCAATGAACCCCTGTCGTTCCGAGTGGTCGATGGCACAGACCTTAATGTACTGAAAGTTCTCGCCCACCCGCGTCCGCTGGTCCAAGACGTACTCTGACATGTCCTGCCAATTCTTGCCCACGCGAGAACGGAGCACGAGGCCGCGATTGGACACGAGGGCACGCGTCGTGGCGGCTACGACCCCCACGAGCAACAAGATGAAGGAGATTAAGATGATGAAGCCAGAGGGGTCGAACGCAGAGACTGGCCGCGCTTTCACGGTATAGAATTGCGAGGTAAAATAATCTGTCCACTTCTCCATGGTCTGGGGTGAATAGTCACAATGGGGACGGGACCGATGACGGGAGTCGTGCCGTACTGTGAAGGGAGCAAAAACTGCTCGACAGAGAATTATATTGAAATCGTTTGATCGTGCTTTAAATAAAATACGCCATGCACGTGGACGAAGCAATTAAGGGCCTGTTTTTACAAATCGAAATGGGCAAAATAGTCGATAGGGATGACCGTTCTCATTTACAACAAATGAATTTGTTCATTGATAGAGCTCCGAACGACAAGAGGACCCGTTTTTTTCTTCGAGACACCAATTGCCGCCCCATTTGCGCAAATCCAGCAGCTAATCCTGCGTGCGGTCTGCAAACTTACCAATACAATGACCAAATTAACGACAAAGTAGGCTCCACAGTAGTTCCCAGGTGGCGAACCTCTCAAAATTTGCCCGCCAGAGACACTCAGGCAACGAAGGATCTACCCGGTAGGCCAGATGCTCTCAGGCAAAAAACGCTGTCAAAATAGTGTCCTTGCGCGGGGGTTAGTTGGTGGACTTAGCGTAGGCCTCACCAGCCCTGCGGAAGCAATAATTAAAAAGCATAATTTTTAGGTCCAAAGACCCGATCAAGGATGCCCTTATTGGTTATGCAAGATATAGATACGAATAGCAAGAGGGCGAAGTCAGATCCGGTATCCCTCGGTTTTTTCTCCGTGGCTAAAGCGGTCGCCCACCACCCGAAATTGATACGTCTTTTTACTCTCCGAACAACGGATCCGATTAGAGAGAACAGGACCTTATAGATGCGACGGTTTGGCTGGTCGTAGCGACCAGTATGCTCACTTATAATTTGCGCGCCATTAAGGCTGCCGAATAGTTTTAGGCAAAGAAGAACGCGGTCGAAATATTGTCATTAGCGCAATTTAAGAGCCACTTTGACGGCTATTAAAAGTAGATAAAACACTTGCAAAAAACAGGAAACAACAAGAAACTGCTCTTGTTTACGTAGAAAACGAGGGTTTAATAAAATCCACCAAATTCTACGGTCATTTGTATATCAACTCGCAAGAAACCATAATATTGTATGCAACTTGAATCGGATCCACTTGATAAAACAAGTTTTAAACAGTTGATATGTGTCAAATGTGCTCGGAACGAAGGGATCAACTAATGAAAATCGTTTCGTTCCTACTTGCCCCTCGATTGGAATGCACGATAAAAGTGTTCATACACAAACGAAAGCGCTCTGCCGTAATCTTCCAAAAATACCATGTTTGTCGCGTGCAGTAGCGGTAAGCTGACATACAAGAGCAATGTACTTGCTACGTTCGTATACACCAGCTGAAGCAAACCCCGAAATACATATGAGGCCTTCCTTTTCAAGAAATAAACATTTGACGAGCCAAAGTGACACTGACGAAGGAGATTTACGCGTCCTTTGTGCAGCTACGAAAGACACGAACTGGAGACTTGTCGTGGTGCCTAAAGGCAATCTACAGCAAATAAAACATCATTTATCGGATCGTTTACGGTCTTGTAAAGAAACAATCAACGTAAACCATTGACTTTTCTGAGGCGATGGCGACGCATCTAACATATTTTTTGATGTATATCGCTTCTCAGGACTCGATTTTCCAAACGAGCCTTGAAGGCCCACAGTAATCTTTTGAAGTTTTTCATCTACCCTCCAGAGGCAAGTAAAGGTAGACATACAGCAGCTGATGATGCTAAATGCCACTGACCATAAGGCTGAGTGGCCGCGTACACATTAAGATCTGCGCTTTGCGTGACCAGACAGAGCCAAAGCTTGCTAGGAACGGAATTTACATTTCGACGTTGCGTTGAGGGGCGCGAATGTCGGTTCGATGGTGAAGCCATAGGTAACATGACCAAAGAATTTCATTATCTTCTCAAGGGTCGGGGCCCTCCCCCCCCACTACTTCTGACTACCAGAACCAATAAGCCAAGCCGTTCAGGAGCTGCTAATTTGCATAAAGAAGGTACAACACTGAGGTGGGGGCGGCTTTCTTTTTATGTTCCTGGAACGCCGATACGAGCTCTACTTTCATGTGAAACGCGTCGTGAAACAGTGTCGCCATAATGAGTGTCAGCAGCTGGGACGGTTATTCAGCTTTATGAAAGTCATTGGAGTTGTTGGAGCGGCTTCGATACGAATGTTTTTATCTAAAATAATGATCAACACATTGGTGTATGATTGGATTTATTTTACATTACCTTGGCCTTGTAACGAAGTCGATTCATCTCTACGCTGAGCGATCTCCAGCCCACCGAGTGAGCGAGTGCACTTTAAGCTATTAAATACAAAGAACTTCATTTTAGGTGACTGAGCTGCGAATTGTAGCACGTAAAAGGCTCTTTCGGTAAAAAATAAAGTCTCTAGTTGTCTTGCGAATGAATTAGTGCTTAAGGGTATCTGCATTGCCACCCATGTCTTGAAATTTCTTCTGGCATCCAGTGGGATGCTCAAGCACACACAAAGCTCCTGAAATGCTGCGGTAGGAGGAAGCCGCATCAAGGAAGCCGCATCAAACTTTGTATCGTTGACAGGTGTCAGGCTTCGTAGCCTTATTGCAAGCATTCATGCGTGCTAATTTGGTACGAATTGGTGCTGCATTTGAAGAGATAGCAGCAGAATGACTCCTTTTTATTACCAAAAGCACCCTTAAATTGAACCTTTTCCCCACTACTCTAAATACAATCCTATTCTTCCGTCAACCGCCCTCAACTCTTTTGCTGCTCTCTCCGTCATGAAAGATCTCAATCAACGACGATTTCTTCCACCAAGACCTCTCCAGTCGCCATTGTACCCCCTTGTCCTTAAACTTTGTCTGCTCATTGAGCCGTCGTAACTGGAGTTGCAGCCGCGTCTCCGCCTCCACTACTTGCGTAGACGCACAATAGAGCGAGAGTCCTAGTGTACAGATACAGCAACCGTACCCAAAACTGGTGCAGGGTACACACGGCCAATGGTCCAGCAGCGCGTCGTTGATCAGAACGACACTCGTCGCAAAATCTTCGCGGGGTACGAGTGCACGCAATTGCGCCGACTCGGGGTACTCGTCGTCATAGCTGGATGCTAACCCATTCACAAAGATCTCGCCCGTAGGCTTGAGCACTGCCAACCGCTCGCGACTTGCCGCCATGGTTCATGAAAACGTAACCTACTTGTGCCATGCGTGTACCGGTAAACCGGTACTCCCTTCGGTTGCCCAAAGAAGGGATGTCTGTACGTCGTTTCGCCAGTAGATAAAAAAGCTTCCGGAATGGATAGTATCCAAACGCCGAGCTCCCAGCATGGTCTCCGTCGGACGTTGCAACAAAGCCCCCACTCGGAGCCCTACAGTCAGAATTGGTACCTCCATCGCCTCTACCTGCGTGCCGAGTACAAAGAGTGTTTGCGCGTGATTGAAGACGTGTTGAAAGCACACTACGGATTAAGCGAATATCCACTGTACGTCAAGGCTTTAATCCTTCGCCAATCGGGACAGATACAAGCGAGTTTGCAGCTTTTTCAAGCCGCGGCGTGCTTGAATCCCGAGAACAAGGAGAATCTCAAGCAAGTCGGACGTTCGCTCTATCTCTTGGGCAAACACACGGCCGCCATTGAAGTGTACGAAGAGATTTTAACCATGGGGCGGGTGGATGATTGGGAGATTTTTCATAGTATGGGGCTGTGTCACCTCTTTTTAAAAGACTATGACCGTGCTGCGCACCACTTTCAACGAGCAAACACGATCAATCGTCACGACGCCACGTTCCTTCAGCTTGGCAAAGTGTATACGCTCCAAGAAAATGTAAAAGCGGCAATCAACGTGTACCTCGAAGCCTTAGAGTTTTCTCCCGAAAATCCAGAGATTTTAACCACGCTTGGATTATTGTACCTCCGCAGTGGCGAGAATTTTCGGGCCTTTGATTATCTGGGCAATTCCTTGACGCACGATCCACGGAATCCCAAGTCGATTCTGGCCGCGGGCTCAATTATCCAAGATCATGGGGACATGGATGTTGCGCTCGTCAAGTATCGCGTGGCCGCGGCCCAGACGCCGACGTCGGCCCAATTGTGGAACAATATTGGCATGTGTTTCTTTGGCAAGCAGCGGTTTGTAGCGGCCGTCGCGTGTTTGAAACGGGCCTTGTACCTCGATCCATTCGAGTGGATCACGTCGTATAATCTCGGCCTCGTTCATTTGAATACCAGCCAGTACGCTTCGGCCTTTCACTTTTTGAGCGCGGCGATTAATCTCAAACCGGATTTTCCAAGCGCGTACATGTATCTGGCGATTACCTTGAGTCGGTTGGATGATTTCGAGAATGCGTGTCATGCGTTTGACAAGGCTATTGGAATGGAGAGGTACGTGGATGGCAATAAAGAGCGTGGGTTGAGTATGACATTGAGGGGGTTTCTTATTGGTGTAGCGATCACATGTGTCACTTGAATTACGCCATTACATTGTACAATAACGACGAGATGGAGCGGGCCAGGGTTCAGTTTGATCGCTTTGAAGAGCTGTTTGAAAACCTGGACAGCGAAGCGCGCTCGGCGGACGCGGACGTGCAAGAGCAGCGTCAAGCTTTACTTGCTGCGCTCACGGACTGATGGCGTCGCGGAGGAAGACGCGAGAGCGCTCAATAAATTGCAATACAACAATAGCAGCATTTTTATAATGGACGATACGTCAATTTTAAAGGTTTCAGCGCATCGTTCGTATTGATGGCTTTTTAAACGAGGGAAACGACCTCGCAATTGTTAGCCTAATACTTGCAAAGGCGTCAATGAATCCAGAGTGCGTGACGACAGCAACGTTGCGCTCAGGAATCGTTTCAAAAAGCTCAAGTAGAAACCTTTTTGCACGAGCCTTTGTCTCGGCTGTCTAAAGTGCTCGAATGTGATGACACCTCAAGTCGTTCAAAAAACGAGACAACCCCTTTTTGCGCTACGTTTCAGCTGCTCGGACCTTTGCTTCGTGCATATTGACGTTGTGCATCCCCTCAACTTGGCGCACTAGGGGAGATAACCTTAACTTGTCTTGCCCTTGGCTTTTCTCGCTGCAATATTTGTTCTTTCAACTCCTTCCACGACTCGAGACTGTCGCTTTGTGAGATCAGTGCAAGAAACCTTTGATCGCTCGCGTTTATTTTGCCGGATGTTCATTCCCAATCTCAGCGCGATCCGTCGTTTTCGTCATTCCGACGGATGCGACAATCACGGGCATCGAGAAGGCCGTTACACCAGCCTGGCAAAAATGCTACACGTTGCGTCAAGAGCTCCAGTTCGCGACAAGTATAGGGTGACCTGGGTTTTCTTTATTGCAGACGTTACGGTGCGTACAAAATGTCGCACCAAGAGATATCATTTGTACTGGCAATTACAAAGCTGGGTACTATTTTGGGGGAGCAATTTACTCAGCCTCAATGCGACCAGAAATTACGATCGTCACCGATTTGCTTTGCTGGCATTGTACTCAACTTTTACTCACGCCCTCGATCGAGCACTGTCCGAAAAGATGGCGCGCTTCACCGACACGTCTTCGAAAACTGAGGAGCAATAGTCTAGCTTAGCGTAGCAAAATACGTGCTTTTCTGCGCCTGTATCGAGGAGTTGGTAGCGTTGATGAGCATGAAAAAGCTTGATTTGCATCATGTATTCGTGCGATCGATCTGTATGCGCGCTCTCCACTTTCTATGCTCTACGAGGACTTCGCCCTCACGTTTTTATGCAAACTGCAAAGCGTGAGGCATCAGCATGATGAGGAGGCGAGGGGCTGCGACACGCACCTGCATGACATAAAAGTCGTGCCTTTGATTGGTTCGACTTTGTCGCGTAAAAAGCGAAAAATTTCGATTACGGAAGGGTGTGTGTGTGTGACAAGCACGAGGTCGTGATTAGCACTTATCCTTTCGCTTCGTCGAGCGCATTGCCCGTGAACCTTTTGCAATGCAGCACTTCACGATCAAAAAAAAGCTCTCGCGATCCAGCTCGAACGTTCGACCACCTTGCCAAAAGCGGGTGCGATTGAGCCCGACACTTGTGCCCAATGCGTCAAAGACTGTGGTAACGGTTTTGCCAGCCCCGAGGAAGGGCGCGCCATCGAAATCCCGAGTGGCATCCCCGACTTGTCGCTCTACATCAACTACGGCTGAGAAAAATGCGCAAAAGTTGGCCAAATTGCGGTGCAACTTTCTAAGTGACATTGTGATGGTCATTCAAGAACTCAAGGTCATTTTGACATACGGTCCAGGAACAGCGTCGCCTGACGCGTCGGTGCCACCGGCAGTTATGCTCAAGCTTGTGCGCACTGTTCAGACCCTTGAAAAGCTACGTACGCTACTATTGATGAACCCAGCGCGACTACAACGCGTGTCGTTGGCGCAATTGGAGACTGTGGAGCAGCAGATTACCAGGAATCTCCTACCACTTGCCACCCTACTACGTAGTTTTGAAGACGAAGAGACGTGCGAGGGCGTCTCCCCCGTGGAAGAAATCACGATCAAGATGGAACAGAGCTGGGACCGACTTTACGACGCCGGCTCTCCACGCTCGTTGTCAGGAGCGTCTGTTGCGCCGTTGCCTCGACACAATTGGCACTTTCTGTCGATGGCGCTTGGTCTGCAGCTGTAGCCAGGCTAGTAGTTTAAGTTGCCCTTACGATTAAAGACGCGCTAACTTATGGTGACTGTAAACCCTTATAAAGCTAATTATAGAAACTTTGGTTCAATTTAGTATCTAACTTTGAGGGTTCTTGCTTCGTTTCTTCAACTGTGTGACACATGTACATGTCTCTGTGTCTATAAAATATGGTGGTTCTTAAGCCTCGAGAAGCCTGTACGCACGATAGCGGTCAAGTGATTTGTCGACACGATTTGTACTTTTCCACTGCCGGACGACCTCTCGTGATTGTAAATCGGCTAAACGAATCGGTTCGGGCACGCGATACTGCGAGCACGCTTGGACGATTTGGACGCAAGTATCAAGTGACATTGCGTGGCCAATTGACACGTAAACGGGATTTTTCACCGCGGCTGTGCTACATAGCGCAGCTCCCCAAACCTTAATCGCTAAATCAGATTATAGATACCATAAAAAAACCCATGACATTTCTTACGCGGCCCGATTTTCCTGTCAGGTTTACGACATCGTGCTGTTGTTCTCGCGCGGTGGCCATTAATTTTTTCACTTCGGATTTGGTGAGACCATCGACGTGAAGAAACGTCTTGCCCACACCGATCGTTGGGACATTCTCAAGCACTCCAAAGTGGGAGGCCAGGCCAAAGCCGTGGGGGTGCAAGACCCCGTTGCCGTCCACTAGAATCACATCTGGGAGCAGGTCTGTTGCATAAATCACACGAGTTGCTCTTTCTCAAAAAAGGCTCGCTCGTGTACTATCTACCCACCTGGACGACGTTGGCGGAGATCAGTTACTAGTTTAGTGAGCGCGGGTACTTCTCGAAATGCCAAGAATCCGGCAATGTACGGAGCCGGGAGAGATACGTAGGTGAAGGCCTCGTAGAGCAGCGTCATGGACGGGAAGTCAAGTACCACCATGGCGGCACATGCGTGCTCGTCCGATCCCTTGAGGAAACTAATGTCCACTCCAGCCACTTTTTGGAGCACTTGACACGTGCTGGTCTTGTCAATCAAAGTGGCACAGTTAGTAGGACGATCGAGTTGCCACTGTACCGCATCTGATTCGATCAAACGCTGTTTGAGCTCACGTTGTTCGACTGATGCAAAGTGTCTGTCAGAAAAGCAGCACAATAGCAAGCAGGTTTGGAAAGAGAAGAAGATACAAGGAACGCACTTCTCCATTGTGCCACAGTAGTGGCTGCGACGCGACGCGCCATTTAAATGGTCGGTCGATTAAATACAGGGTGTTTACTAAAAGTTAGTCTTTGTTTATGTATACTGTAAACGCTAAAAGGCAGGCCACCTTCGGTTCACATTCTTCACCCCACTGCCGCAACAGGATCTTCTGGCAAGAGTTTCTTCACCAGTCTCTTTTGTTCATCGGACAGAAAAGTTGGAAACAAAATCTCGTGGTGCACAAGCAAGTTGCCCGATTGAGATGGATAACTGTGCACGGGCATGCCCTCGCCTTCCACCGAGCGCACCTCGAATGGTTTCGTCACGTCCGAGCTGGCAAGCACGACAGTCCGATCGTCTAAATGCTTGATGGGCTTCTTGTACCCCAACAGTGCTTCTTCTAGCGAAATGTCCAAATTGTAATGTAAATCGTCGCCCGTGCGGCTAAAAGTTACGGTAAAAAAGAGCAAGGACGTTCGTAAAAACTACCATTTAAAGACACCCATAAATTCGTACCGAAACGAGTCGTGGGGCTCCTGGTGGAGACGAAAAATGACGTTGCCTGGCACAATTCCTGGACGCTGCTCGCTCTCGCGCTCAAATACAATTTCATGTTGTGATGGCATGCCCCGTTCAATGTCAGCAGTAAGCACCTTGTCCTCCTCTACCACCTTCTTCCCATGGCAGAATGGACACGCTTTCTTAAAAGTCTTACCACGTCCCCCACATTTCGGGCATGGCTGTTGCATCTGCACCGAAAAGCCCGGTCCCATCTTTTGTTGAACCAGTACATGTCCGGATCCACCGCATTTCTTGCAAGCCGTGGTCTTTCCTCCTTTTGCGCCGGTACCGCGGCACTTGCGGCAAATGACATTGCGCGAAAAATGCGCCTGCTTTTGAGCCCCGTTATAAAGCTCTTCAAGTGTCACACGCACATCCACGACGGCATCAGGACCGCGCTTCTTCCCACCACCACCCCCAAAGAAGGCATCAAACGGACTAGAAGGGCGGTCCCCTGCTTTGTCGTCGCGTTCGAGACCTTCAAAGCCCTCCAAATCGTATACCTGACGCTTCTGCGGGTTTGAAAGCACCTCGTACGCGCGCGAAATCTCACGAAAACGACTTTCGGCCTCTTCGTCCCCTTTGTTTTTATCAGGGTGGTACTTGAGGCTCAACTTGCGGTAAGCCTTTTTAATCTGAGCTTCCGATGCCTCCATAGTCAGTTCCAACGTCTCGTAAAAGTCCACGTGTTCATGCTCATGCTTGTGATGATGCTCACGTTGCCCTTCATCGAATCCAAAATTAAAGTTAAACGCACGAACGCTGCTACCGAGCGCCACGAGTGCTAGCGAGAGCAGTAGCAACACGAGACTCTGTCGACGTATGGTAGTCATGATCTACAATGACACGTGGATTCGCATTTTACTCTATTTAAGCATATTTTATGTTCGATCGCAAGGTAGTGATGTGGAGCACATATGTTGTCTAGAAAATTGTACAACTGGGGGCCTACAGCAAGACGCACCACCGATTAAAAAAGGTGTGGCTCACGTCTAGCTGTCCATGGACGTTTAGTCGATCCAATTTTGTACATATCTTGGTACCAGTGGGGTTTCCTTCCATACGTTTTGCGGCCGGAAATTGCCGCATGATTTGACGAATGTCGTCGTCCGACATGTACGGGTCGAGGAACCAATTGCGCGTCTTCACGCGTTGAGTGGTGCTAGCGTCCACAGTCCTTGTTTCAGCACTCTCGTAATGACTAAAATTGAGTGCAAGCACCAGCAAAACGAATGCATTGTGGGTAAATTCAGCATCGCCACTCTCAACAAAGACCGAGTCCGACACTAGATAACGTCAAGTCATATCGTACACGATGAAAACCTTCTCAAGTATACGCACGTACATTGCCATGCGACAATCGTGGCACTTTCCAGATTCCACTGTAGAACGGCATACAGTCCTGCAAGAAAGGGGTGACTGCCAACATTTGCGAAATGTTTTTCAATGAATACGGCGACCCGATCTACCATCTTTGTACGATCGTCTGCCATGCGCACGTTATCGTGTTGCAGACGCACCGATAGCTGCTGTCGATCGGTTTGATTTGTCACAAGTTCGTAATTTGTCCCCTGCTTCTCCAGGGCTTGGGCCTCAAATCGAGTGTACTACAGTGGTTGGTTGCAATCAATACGCACAATCAATCGCTCAATGTAGTAAAGCACGTCATCACCCGTTCATTTGAAACGTGCTCATGATATCCCGCCCGCACTTCATTCTTCACACGTTCCAGCATATCAAGGCTACACATCGAAACACAAAGTCCAGCTTTTCAATGCTATAATCCAACGCTTAAACGTCTTTTTCAAGTGTCTCGTTCTATCAACTAGCCAGTAGTACTACGTACATTTTAATAAAGTTCTTCTCATGGCTAGGCACCATACACTTGTGAAGTCCCAAAGCTTGCACTGCTTCGTTGAATTGCTCATCGGCTCCTGTTTCTTCCACTGCTGATATACTGGAATACACATCCGTGCAACAGCATCCACTAAATCTTCTAAAAAGTCAATTCAAGCGATGCACTTTTACCTAATTTCGTCCACTTTGCTCGCCTCAAAGAAATCTAAGACGCGTTTGGCTGTCTCGTCGTGGTTGTAGTAAAACTTGGCACAAAGTTCACGCCAGCGCTGTTGCCGAACGATATGATTGTCCTCGAGAGCCGAGCACTGGCAATCTGAGAAACGTAAAGTCGTTAGAACCGTACTCAGTTGGCAACGTCTCTTGCCGCGCACCATCTGCGGCCATAATTCTAGCCGTGAAAGACCCTCCGAGTTATGTATACAAAGTACAGAGGCTGACACAAATCAACGACCAAACGTACATTTGAGTTAAAAATAAAAAATAATCAAAGGGGTCGCTGCATAAAGCTGAGCTGGCTTCCTATTAATTTAAAGCACCTTGCAAGGACACGTCAAAAGAGATACCTGGCGAACAAGTCAAATTATAAAGAAGAAGAGGTACGTAAATCAAATAGTTTAAAAAAGTAGTCTTTAAACTGCACACTTCGAGCAACCCGGTGGCGTGGGTTAGTGGGCTATGCTTCTGGTCCTTACGGTGTATGTTGCAGGTTTAAGCTCCAGGGAGTGGGGCCCAAGCATAATAACTCCGACCCCACTCAAGATAAAGACAATAAGAAGACGAAAAGAAATTTTAGACTAAAAATGTAAATGTAATAATCCTTAGAAAGTATAGGCTGCGTTAAGATTAAATACATGACGAATTCCGACTGCACGCTTCGAGCAGATTAAGTTCACAATCTCTGCCCGAATATTTCTTAGCTTCCTGCATATTTCTCTGTCCAAGGTGCTGCATGGCCCCGTCACAATTGGCAGCACTTGCAGTCAATCCTACGCCTGAACAATTAAAATGTTTACCTGAACCTCGCATTGGTTCCGACATAAATCGAAGTATCTTCTAGCATCCTGATCGGTAGGTTTCCTAAATTCTGAGGGCCAGAGGTGGTGGCAGCTGTGCAGTTTCCCTTTCTGTTGCCGAGCAGCTGGAACGCGGCATGCTCACAGATAATCGGGTATGCATGACGTTCGCACTTCTTTACCCAAGAGACCGAACTATAAATTAAACGCTTGCCCGTGAGATTGCAAGAATTTACTTCACCAGTGTGTTTCACGCTCCAAGAATTTAGTGAGAAACAATCGAAAGCAACGTAGCTACCGGCGCAGTCTAAGTTCCGCCCTTGTTTGAGCTTTCGTGCTTGCAAGCAAGGTGGGCGCGACCTTCGCAATAGCTATGGGAGCTGATAGCCTGCATTCTGAGGCTCCTCTATAAAGGGTCTCGCTAATAGTGTTCATGTGCTCATGTGCTCATGGATGATCTATTGAAGGGCTGCTTTGCGCTTTAAACTTAATAAGAATCATTCTTCGAGCGGAGTACTATTATAGACAGGAGGATGCCGTAAAGTGTAGTTCCTAGACCTACGAGATCTGTGGTAGTGGTCTACGTGGACCCGGTCCCAATAAACTTAGGCGTTACGGAATCAAGCAACATCCACTGATACTTTCGCGAGCGAGAGGACATGATTCGTGCCTGCTTGAAGAGGGTGGCGAGGAGGATCTTCGTCTCACCAATAACTTTAAAGGATTGCTCGTAAAAGATAGTCCTAGAGAAAAATGCCTTTATCACCAGTTAGGGCAAAGCAAAGATAAAAGAATTGTGTGGTTAGTGCATGTCATGAGACCTTTGCTTCAGAAACCTTGAAAGCTCTCGAAAAAAAACTAGAAGCGATTGACTATTGTTCTTTCACTCAAGTGTACAAGATCGTAAGCCATCTCAAGTTGCTTTAAATGTAAGCAATGAAGATAAGTTAGGCTTCTTACGATTGCAATCAGCCGAGACAGGATGAATGATTGTTTGAAACAAGCAAGAGTAACAGATAAGGTACTGGCTGGCCGGCTAGTTAGACGGTCCTAGATGCCTCCGGAGTCAAAAACGACCTAGCTGTAAGATTTAAACATTTCATCAGCTTTTTCCATTGACATGGACAGATAAGATTTGACTTTGGGCTTGCCGCAGCTATGAAAGAACGAGCTTTGGAGTGACTAGCGGTATTGTTGCAGAGACCAGCTCATAGTTAGCGGTTACTGGTTTCCTTATCGCTCAAAACTTGGATACAAAAAAACTGGTGACAAGTGCGGAGATTTCGACTCCCACGCAATCCAAATTTAAGCCTTATCAGTTGAGAAGGCGGTTATTTCATGGAGACATAGTACTGACACACAATCTTTTCATGGCTCGCATTTTGTTCGGTGGGAGTTTCATAGTGAGTCTCTGGACATCGCTTTTATGCATTTTTTAAAAAAAAACATACAGGATTCTAAGGATCCTTTAGAATTTCTGAGCTAAGATGCAGTAGACGCTACCTCTTAGGGTAATCTATGACATCTTCGCCTAAAGGGAAGATGTGTTGACGTTTGTAAAAGGAGGGTTTACTTCATATCCATTAACTAAAAATTCGGTAGTGTATTTAATCAGCCGAGAGCTCAGTTCTTTCTATATTTTAAATTCTGGCACACAGCGCACCCACCGTAGTGCAAGGGCCAATCAATATATCAACCTCTTCTGTGAATAAAGTTTCTTAAGTAATTAATATAGTATTTTACTCGCTTAGCTTTTCAAGTCTATCAAACCTAATGTGCTTGCCGAGGTGCTTTCGATCGTGTCATACTATGGGCTGGCCCTTGTTAGCAAAGTTGTGACGAAGAAGGCCGTCAGGCGTACTAGGCGGATGCCAACTTATGCGATTCTCCATCGAACCTGAGTCAAGCAGTCGATCTATCATCAACGATTGCAATTGTATCGTCTTAAGTAGACAAACAGTCTGAAGGGTGAAAAAGTAAAAGCTTGCGCAAGATCTACCGGATCCATTTAACGACGAGGATCCGACGTACTATATGTTTCTGGAGGCACATTATGCAATATTAGCAGCCTCTTGAGTTTAGAACATTTTTTTCTCGGATTAAAACGCATATTTATGGCCTATGTGTACAGGTAAGTGGATCAATATATGAGACTTACCAAAAGGTCTATCTCACGTTTCATATATCGACTCCTTTACAAAGTTCCTTGAGGTTCATGAAGCTTGATTTTGGCTTTGAGTTACCAGAATTTATGTATAAAAAGTGCTCGTGCGCCGCTTAAGTAAGATGATGCATTCGACTCCTGATCTATATTAACTGACTGGGGAGCTACTAGTACGACTAATTATGGATACGGTATTTAAATCTATGGCCTTCCAAATTCGTTGATGTTTAATAGAGAACAGCGAGTTTTACTACTCCATATTGGGAAAAGCTGCTTTAACCTTTGGGATTTCGCTTGCATATGGTGGTAGCTCACCATATGCAGCCAGATGGTTCGACTAAAAAGATAGTCAAGTACTTGATGTCACACAGCGCAGTTTCTGTGCTGAAATGCCACATCCAACGACCAATAAATTGCCAACGGCTGCCTTTACACTCAGCAAAGAAGCTCACGCGGAAACGGTAAATGCATTCCTATAAAGAGCTTCTACTTATTTGTTCGCCCAGTTTTCTATTTGAAGGAGCCGTACGACAACAGAGCAGGTAACATGACTTATCTGCACAATAGTGGGAGGCATGTCCCGCCCATTGATCGAAGATTAAGGATGTACTGCCGCGGTATGCCTCGGATCAAGTCGTACTTGTCCGTGTCAAGGACAAGAAATGATTTTGCGTTAGCAAAATCCTTGTCTCTCACAATCAAGCCTTTTTCGACGCTCGAGCCGTTTGAAGCCGTATTATAAGCGAATAAAGCCAAAAACGACTTTCTTTCGCTGCTCGCTCTCTTAAAGTATCTGCCAATCAACTCTGATTGACCGCAATCGTGTGCTGTCGCGCATATACAATTCGACGCGCCTCAGTCAACTAAGACTTGAAATGGTTTTCCATATGCGTCCACCGCTACCAATTGCCTCTTCCACAATTACAAATTTCGGTTGGCTACGTTTTTTGGGGCGTATCGATTACGCAGTCATCACGAGAGCTTACAATTTCCCTAGTGAGGTACTTCTCCCATAGCCGTGACAAGCAGTTGAAATAGCCTTTGAATCACAAAGTTTGCCAATAGCTTTTCAAAGCCTTGAGCAAGACGAAAGCTCCCTAAGCTGACCCCCTTCAGGACAGGCATGGATCATGATCTCATTCTTCCCGCAGCAAAAAGTAGCAAGTGTTTCTTCACTCAACACGATGTAAGTTCATTCTTACTGAAGTGGGCCCACGGACACCTGTTTGGAGACAAGGAACTAGGTCACTTGCTAGGTACACCAGTTCACTCGAGCATTCAATGACTTACAGACAAATGAAAGAACAAATTAGAGCAGCGTTTTTAGCAGGCTTAAAGCTTAAATAGTCTTTTTGCTTTCTTGCCTGCAAGAAAATGTTAGCGTGAACTTCATAAATTAATTCATAACTTTAAAAATGATGGCCTCTATCATCGGCCACCACTCTTCGAACAAGTCAAGGTGAGCCGATTCGTGGACAGCTTAAGAAAAGATCCGCTTCGCACTCATCTGTTTAAGGAACTGGCAGCGATGATGGAAAAGCAATTTAAATGGCTTTTCCGTCCCGCTTCTTGGCAATGCCGCGAAGAAACATTGCGATCAGGTACGAGATACAAATACCACTAGCACGTGAGGATGATTTGTCTGGGCCGAATTTCTACCTCCTCAACCAAAAACGGTTCTGTTACTTCTTTTCTCTAAGTTTAGCTTTGCCGGCTTGTATCCCAAAGAAGATTCCTACCGCCAAGGCTGTAGTCTCACAGTGTTTTGCACAGAAGTGACGCGCAGATGCATTATGAACTTCCGGCAAGCAACCGTTCAGCGAGTGTAATAAAACGTTGACGTATTAAAAACACCATTAGACCCTACCTATATGCATTATATTCATGCTGCAAATGAGACAATATCCATATCAACTTTAGTAAACTTCGAAATGCTCAGTGTGCAAATTGGTATAAACATCGAAAAAGGAAGCCGCTTAAGTTTCCGTAAAAAACGTCAAGCAGACTTATGGTCTCATCGACCTCTATCGGATTTACAAAAAGGTGAACGCTACCTCTTAAAGTAGGCATCTTCTCGAGGGAAGGTCATCTAACATAGCCGACGTCACCGACAGGTTTGCCAATAAATGTCTAAGAGCCATATAATTACATTGCGCTAAAACTACATATGCATTAGTGCCATCTAAAGATATCTGTAGTTATACAGTTACACACCAAGAAGCAAGGCTAAGAAGTCTTATAATCTTTGGGAGTGAAGAGACTTCATTGGTTGAAAATGATCCAAAATGTGTAGAAAGCCATATAAAGTATGGAAAAATAATAGCTTTAGGATGGTTACAATACGCCATCACTGAGCTGTAGCAAGACAAAAATCCGTAAGGGCTGTTCATGTTAAATCACTTCTCACTTTTTATGCAACTAGTACTTCTCATTTGCCCCACTCGCCACCCATGCCTCATTTATCTGTACTTGTTTTTTCTATTTTCGTCCCACCTATAAGTAAAAACAAGCAACCTGTAATTTATTAAATGTAAATATGCAGTTAAGTATCACCGAGTTTTGGATTTAGAAATTGACGGCCTTTGCTTTTTGTCGCCACTCCATAGATGAGTCATGGTGGCAGATTTCATGAGCAGCCATAGGAAAGATGAAATTGGCATTGCGATCGTCTCTCGTGTAATGAAACGACATCAATTTATCAGCTCCATCTAAGAGGTATTTATTTGCTAGCTCTGTAATATCATCGTCAATTTCACGTCGCTGTAGTGATAGGATCCACGCCAAGTATTATCGCTTACAAAAGAGATATTTAATGCGACATAGGCTAATCAATATTTTCGCATTTGTTAAATTGATCAAAACTTATTTTACCCATATTTAGATAAGCGCGTCACAATGTTTCTTTTTTCTTTCGAAATTACTCTATTCCATCAATTAGTATACTCGTTATCGCAGGGTGTTGTGCGCGTACTGCTGCTTGAATAGCAGTGCTGTCGCGTATGTGGATCTTTACGAAGTATATAACGGGATAAAGCGTATAGCCAAGTTTTTCTGATAAGATTCGGCTTTCTGTCAAATAAAGTTTAAGGAAAAATATGTCTTCTGGTACACGACAGACTCATTGGTCCCAAGTCACCACGCTTGGTACTGCATGTTTCTGTATCTACGATGTTCAATGACGGCTTCGCTCGGGGTCCTTGCAGTATGGCTCATAAATAATGAAGTGTGAAGCACTAGATGCAGCTTCAATCCCTTCGATAATCGTAACTCATACAAAGCTCACGATTTTTTTTTTTATTATCAAAAAAAGGCAAATATATCTTGGCGCAACTTTTTTCGATCAGGCAAAACTTTTGAAATAGATATCCAATTTCTGGCCGTCTAAAAGCACCATATTGCCCGTCTCGAAGTCTGAAATAAGTTTATTTTCACTTCCTGCGTTCTTGGGCTTCGCTCATCCGCCTTGAGTATAGTATTGTGACGAAGTAGAAAATCTTTTGCTGACTTTTTCAAGTTGTAAAATTCCAAATTTAATGTCATATCAGCCGGCACACACAGAACGTGTTGTAAGTCCGCCAAAAAGGTGGCATTTCAAATGTAAGTGTTCGCGCCGGTTCGAAGCTATTGCAGATTAATACAGAAAGTCATCTAAAAAAATCTGTGCTTATACAAGAGGAAATCGCTTACAAAAGGGCTTACTCTTTCGGTTCGTCCATTCGTTTGTGGCCAAAAAGCCGAAACCAAATCATGTTACGCTACACAGCAGACATGATTGCTTGCCATAATTTTGACGTGAATTTGGTATCTTGGTCAAATACAATGGTCTTTGGCATGATACGGTCTTCCACATACTTCTTAATGAGAACCTTAGCAAGTTTTGAGGGATCGTTTGTTGTCATAGTAGAGATTGACTTGGGCCTTTTAAACGATCAACAAGAACAGTGACGACATTAAGTTCTTTTTAGTCTCCGGTAAAGATAAGATGGTGTCCAGTGAGATGTCGACCTTTCTGCCTCTTTAAGAATCTAGAGACTAAAGCAAGTCTGACAATTACACTGCTTGGCCTTGTTACGGTGACACGTCTCGCAAGTGTTGACTTAGCACTGGACGTGATTTGTCATTTTTTGCCAGTAGTACTTTGACTCACGGCCAAAAAAAGAGCTCTGAAAAAGCTTGAGTGGCCTGCTGATACGAAATCGTGGTTTTTACATGCGACACGATCTTCAGATCATCGTCGTTTGGAATATACAGTCGTGAGGTCTTATCCCCGCCTATTCAGACATGCAAAATACCGTTCTGTAATAAGTATTTTGGCACATCTTCTTCTTTTTTCAGCTTCTTGATGATCCTCGGATCTACGATTAGATTGTATTTGCGTTTGATCCTTTGCAAACTTGTTTATCCTGATTGTCCCCACGATTTTGCGATTCTCAGCCGCTTCCAATAGCTGTTAAATTGGACAGCTTTATTCTCGGACTCCAGATCGCGTGACAATGCATAAGCTGCAGTGTTATTTTCACCGGGAGTTTGCTTAAACAAAGGCTGAAATCAAGCTCGCTGAACCATCGACCAGTTTTGCGGTTTGTAGTCGGATCTGCCGAGATCAGTTCACTACTTTTGTCATTCGTTCCGTTTGTAAATGTTCGATCAAAAATATTTTGCTCACGAGCAGAATCGTTCAGCCCGGCTGGCTTCGTCTTTTTACCGGTAAAATGATAGGATGCCCAAGCGCTCCCTTCTTTTGATCAAGGCTTCCCTGGTTGCAAAATTTATGGCGTCCATTTGAATACGTAATGGTTTCGAAGAATTTAAGCAAAAAAAACAGGTGGAAGCATAGGCGACGCTTGAGCTTGGTGAAGCCGCGTAGATGATCATGCAAGATTTCGATCGCATTTCGAGGACGTTATTTTCTTATACTGTCGCGAATTGGTCCAGCAAATCGCGCAAAGTTCTTGCTCAATTTACATGTATAGACTGTTGCGACTAAAAAGCACTCCATTTGCTTCGTTTTCTTGGGCACTGGCCATTGTGTGACAGACCTTGACCTTGTCGAGGTTCACTTGGACGTTTATTCGTTCGACAAAGTTTCTTCGGCATGAGATCTCAACCACACAGAACTGGTCCTTTGCCAACTTGAAGTATAACTGCAGTCCTTTATCTTGATTGTATACACCGTCTAAAGCTGTACGTGGTCGTTAAAATCTTCACGTTGCGTGAACACGCAGATGTCGTCAAAGTAGATTCTTTTCACATCCCTTAAATTTTGCTGTACTTTCTGCAAAAGCCTTTTAAATGTACGCGGACTTTTGCTGAATGCCATGGGACTATTCAGATACTTAAATCGACCATCTGGATTCGAAAAAATGGTAACTGGGATATCCAATTCGCGCAGTTGACCTGATAGTACCCAAAGTAAGTCCAAGCACACAAGTAATGGCTATCAGACATGACGTCAAAGGTGTTTTTCTTACGCGGCATCAGTATCGCCGGAAAGATAGTCGCTAAGGGTAGCTGATGATAGTCGCGCACAATACGCCAGCCAACGCGCTTCTTAGCCAAAACTTTGAAGCCGAAAAGACAGACATACTTGGTCGAACAATGCCTGCTTATACCATCTAATTGGTCCAGTTTTAGATTCCCTGCGCTGTTCAGGACTCTGGCGCCGATTTCTGACCGGTATCAAGCTTAGACAAAACTTGTGTCTCGATTCCTTCTCGTGCTGGAGATGTCTCGCTAGGAAGCTCTGTGAAAAAATCTGGTTCTGCATACTTGCATAGCGCTTCATACGCCGGATTTTTCCGCCTAGCTTTTTCCGAATATGCGGGCTGACGACGAAGAACGTTTCAATTTCTTTGTCGCGGCGCACCATTCTCTCGAACTCGTCAGAAAAAAGTTTCGTCATTCTTGACGGCCATGGTGGCCTTGATTCCGATAGTAGTTAAAGTTTTGCAGCTCTAATTTATGCTAGCCTTGCGTTGTTTAGCAGTTCATATGACCTGAAATTGATTCTGCTGGCCTAGCCGAATTCTGCGTGGTACCTCGAGTTGATGCGAGGTGTCGTGCGCTTTGTAGTCCAGTCGATATCTGCATTTCGCTCACGACGCTACATCACGTCGATGGCAACAACCTACTTCTCAGGAACAAACATGACTTGGGAAATTCTCGATGCTTGTAAGAAATTGGTGTCTGCACCTGTTCTTTCGCAATTCGTCGGAGACGGTAGACAACTTGATCGTTAGTAATGTCTACTAGCATCGTCTCACCTTCGGTCACTGCGGTCTCAAGTCATTGTATGAAAGCTTCGTTTACACCGTTGAGACTTCATCCATTGTCGATGAAGGCGGTATAATATCTCTTTTGACCAACGCCTTATAAAGCCTGAGCTTTACTTTGAAGGATGCTTATAGCGCACCTTTCATATAACGATATACTTCCTTACTTGTACAAGCGCTGCATTGCGAAGATATGCAGCCGACAACACCACAATGGTTTCATTGTTTAGTCGTCGTTCTCGAGGCTTCCTTCTATCAAATGTCTTTGGTTTTCGAGGTCGTGACTCCTTCGCACGATAGCCCGTATCTATGGGCACTGCCTTGAGCGACTTGGTTGATCAACGATTTAGTTTTCTCGAGCAATGTGCAAACTTGAAATTAGAGGTAATTTCAATCGCCTTATGGTGAATAATCGAACTTTCTTTTATGATCTACCCATCGTTTAAGGACCTTTTAAAACTCAATGATCTTTAGTACAATTATGGACATCAACTTCCAGAACTCAGATACGTACTAATAGAAAGTTCTCCTTTGCTTTAGGTGAAAATTCCGCCTTTGAAGCTCACACTCGAACTTTGCAAGCCTGAAGCGTGAGCCCATTTCGATTTAGAGCAGCATCCATGTATCATGCTTGTTCATGCGCTCGTAGCCAGCTATAAAGGTGAAGCTTCGATTTGGCACGGACTTGCCTAAATTACTCAAGATAAGCGATTCAAAGTCTGACGATTCTTTTGTCAACAAGTAACGTCTATTGGCGCAATTTGTTTTCGGTATGTTGAATCTTTGTCGAATCCTTTTTCATGAACGAGAGGATTCTCCATCTTCCGTTCATTGTCTCATTGTGCTTGCATTTGAGCTTGTATTTGAGCTTACATCTGGGCTCGAAATTGCTGCTGTTGCTGTTATACAACAGTAGTTGCTGCATGGACAGCATGTCTTGTATTATCACTGCAGAAAAAGTTGAATTAGGATAGGAAGTCACTCAAAGGCGAAAGCACTAAGCTACAAAGTGAACGAAGGAGCTCCAGAAAGTTGACCCAATATAGCGTGCAGCCACGATAACAAATCACTAACCGTTAGCTTCGGGCTGCAAAGGCTACTTTTGTGCTCAATTAATTTCCATTTTGTGACTCGTAATAACAATCATAGGATGGCTAGGCTCTCGCTATGTGGTTATGAGTCCCCTTACTTCGAAGTCTCAAGGTTGACACAAGAGGTGCTACTATTAAATACATTCGCGCAATAAAATTCCTAGAGGTTGGTTGTTAATGAAGCTTGGGTGGCAAGCGAGGTGAGGAGAAAAGTTAGATACCTAAGTAAATCAATTGGCATTTAATGGGGAGCTATGCGGACTCTTGTCTTGTTACAGCCTTTCTGGCGGCTTTTAGCCATCCACTCCTGCCATCATTAAGGCTATTCTTCATTTACTATTCACCTAAATGCTAGATCATTTCGACCCAAGAAATATCTAGACTAGTGACTGGACCTTGGTCAGATACTATGTTCATATGGAGAGTACCAATGCGTAAATAGTTGGGGGCAGTATAGTGTTACAACACAATAGCCTTTACCGGCAAATCTACCGCTGAAAGTACCTAACGAGATCATATCTCGACTGGTAATTGGAAATCTCGAGATCCGCCAGTTCAGCGAGTGTCGCTCCCAAATATGTCTGATTGAGAAGCTTCAAGCCATGCAAAGTCGTCGCGTCTAAAAAAACTGATCGGTGATCTTAACAACATGATCCTCAAGTCTTACCGTGTTCCTTATATTATAAATAAGCACAATGTCTGGAAAATCAAATTAGCTAAGAAATGGATCATCGAATGTTCAGCGCAAAATACTCAATAGCAATCGTTGGCAATGGTAATCAGCGCTCGAAACTCAACCGAAGTATGTTGCATCAGCTAGTCAGCAGCACACCGGACAAAAAAAGGGAATTTTAAAATTTGCCTCAATTTGTTTGCGGTAATTTTGATGAAAATGACTAAAGAAATTGGACAACTTTCTTGAGACTTTCTACGCAAAACCGACATTAACTTTGCTCTTGAACTCTTTCTTGTGCGTAGCCACATACGCGTTTGCAGCCAAAATCCCACATGGGAATAGTGAAAGCCAGCCATCGTCCAAGTTTGGCTTAAATTAAGCGGACCACCTAGTTAGAAATCTCATGTGTTAATGACATTTTGTGTCACAGACTTGATCGCTGATCGAACTCTTGCACAGATCTGAATTGCTTCTACAGATGTCAAACCGGGCGATCGTAACACAGCTTACTTTTTCGAGACGTTGATAGGCATATAAATCGGTTTACTAGTGAAAAACTGCGCTTCAGCCTACCACAAATGCTCATAAAAAATACACGCTGTATCTGCGACATTGGCAATAGTCGACAGCTCAAGAAATTATAGCCACCTTGTCTCTCAAACTACCATTTCGAATGTATAATTAAAACGGGCATACACAAAATGATCTAGAGACACTAGAGACATTGGAAAATGAACGAGTCACCAGAGTACTTCTTTTTGCTACTTATTTCAAGTCGATATCATGTATGCTCTCTACTATACTATACCTTCTGATAAATATATAGACTATAAAAGTGGTGACCAAATTTAATGTTTTTTATAAAGACTTAGAAATGATGGATAGATATTTTCACAACATATCAAAGAAAATATAGGCGGCAGAATGATTACGCTGATGCGCTGCCAAAAAGGTGACTTAGTGTAGACTCGTGGTGATTCAACCATTTAAAGATTTAAGCAACCGGAACCCACGCGCTAGAACTAAGCTGTCTCAATCGCGGGATGCTGGTAACAAGCCGACCCATATTGGGACCGGGTTCCGTACCCCTCATTACACTATGGGACTTTTTCGGTCAGTGGGGCGTCCCCAACCCAACCCTTTGATTACCCAATCGGGCGCGAGTTGGTAAGGCAGTCACACACTCGGGTGTGATGGCTCGTCCACTTTAGTGACCTATCTCCGGCTGCCTTGATTCGGATCCTATGATTCAACCATTTAGGGCGAGCGGAGCGACGATTCGATAATTTGAGTATTTGCATAATGCAATGTTTAGCGGAAGATTTGCATATATTAAAGTCATACATATATATGCAAACAACTGGAGCTTGCCTGCGACAAAGAGAGATGTAGGATGCATCCAAACAATTAAAAAAATGAAGTTAAGAGTCAATGCCCCAGTCGTCGCAAAGGTTGTTGTTACATGAGCGCCATTGCTGACCGAGCCCGTTCAGAATGCAAAGGCTGGATCAGATAAAGTTTTGAACTAGACGATAAAGTTTAAGCGACTTCAATTGCGCAATTTATTCAAGATCTACCTTGTGGCGATTTCGACGTCATCTTTTCTGGTGCTGGCCTTTTCTTAATATTTTCAATCGTCAAATCATATTTCTCGTCCTTATTTAATAGCTTTCACCAATCTGGATAATGTGACTTCCTCTTCACCGCTCTATATCTGACACGAGTTTAGTAGACAAGTAATCAATTTTTTCTGAGATGCGTGATTTATCGTGCATAACGAATCGTCGGACAGCTAGATGATGCACAGAATCGTTTAAGACAAATTTGTACAAATAAAGTCTAAGGAAGTCCTACGTAGTAAGACACAGGCAGAAGCGTACGTGGAAAAAGAGGAGACGCTGGCAGCGATTGCATCGGCCAAACAATAATCAAGATTATGCGCGTTTATTCGCTGCGCCAATTTTAGAAAAATTCAGATCAAGCAGAGGCTGGGAAGATTTGCCTAACATGCAACAAATATCATACCTGAGGAAGCTCGTTATAGACTAAAGTAAAAGACCCGGAGCTCAAACTTCAGCCTTTTTATATTAATTGACAAAATTGAAGGTAAAATGAAGGAGCCAAAGTCGATGAATGGCGTCAAGCCAAATGGGAGGCCTAGAACTAACCATGATAGATACACATAAACGATCACGGAGGAGGATGAGTCTAAAATGCCGAGCTAACGGCATGATTGCTGATGAGATGCTTTTGCTACTGGACAAAGTTTTTCTTCGTAAGAGAAGCGAAAATAGTTAGTATAATTGGTCATCGCTGTTAAATGCCATTGCATATGACTCAAAACTCGCTTTACTGATCCGTCAAATCCTTGTGCAAAAAGACAAGAGCAACATGCTAATGTGGTTTGTAAAGAATGATGCTAATGAACGTTTCTTTCAAAGGGAGTGAGTCTATTTGAGTTCATACCACCGGCTCATATTTTAAATCTCCAATCTTTCAAGGATACTCCTCACTTCCAGCCAGTCTTCGCCCAACTCAAGTAAGTGTTATTCTCGACGCTGTCATGCATGCAGTGAGTCATAATTCTTTCGAAATTCATCATATGGCCCATTTGACGGCCATAAAATTAGTTATCGTCTATGGTAAACTTTTCACGTGTACGATCGTGAACGTGATTGATGCGAATTTCTTGATGTATGTCCAGAGCATACTAAATCAGCGCTTTCTAACAGTGTATCATTCTCCTGTATGGTACTTGGTTCATCGAATATATGGTTTCAATGGGCCAGATACTTTGTTCAGTTTTCTCTTGTGCTTACGATGTCCAATAACGGCTTCAACGAGTTGCTCCTTGGAGCCATTGGCCAACATGACTGTATTACCCTTTCGCCGACGCTTGGGGTTCTTGGGATGCGACTTTGACAGTGAAGTGTGAAACACTAGGTGCAGCTTCAATTCCTTTGATTATGCAAAAAAATCCCTCGAAACTTTGTGATCGACCGGTAATGGGCCAATATGTACTGGCGCGAGTTTCTTCGACTAAGCAAAACATTTGTGACGGACATTGAAATTCTTGCCGTCCAAAAGCACCAAATCGCCAGCTTTGGAGTCTTACATAATTCCATTTTTGTCGTAATAGTGCTTTATTCGCTCTTGTACTTCGCTCATCCGGTCCTGTGAAACTTAAGTTACGTTTCTTGATGTTGCAAAAACTACTCAAGCTGATTTTTTCAACTTGTGGAACTCTGGATCAGATGCCACATCATTCGGCATATAAGGAACATGTATTAGATCCGCTACGAGCGGTGACATTTCAATTGTAAAGTGTGCGCGTCGACTATAGACTATCTCAGCCAAATGCAACAAGTCATCCCAACCATTTTGTGCTGAGTTAACGACACCTCGAAGGTAATCTCCAATTAAACAGTTCGTTTTTTTCCGTTTGCCTCATCCGTTTGTAGCCCAAAAGTCGATTTTAATTTTGTTGTGCTCACGATTGCTTGCCATAACACAAGATCATTGCAGATTGGCTTGTGCCCAAGGCAAAAAAGCAGATGGAGTACTTCTAAGGCACTACAGTCTATATCCAAGGACTTCCAAGGACTTTGCGTAAGTTTGGAGGACCACTCCCCGACAGTACATTTTTTTTCGAGAATCTATCGAGATCTCGGACGACCAGCTATGCTGCTTTACCGAACTTTAACGCTTCCACCTGATTTTAGCCTTCCGGTCTATTCGAAACCAATTGGAATACGAATGGACGCCCCAAACTTTGCGATCGTGGGAGTCTAGCTTAAAAAACGGAGCTAGAGCAGCCAGTTGCTTTAAAGATAGAAAGATGAAGCTAGCCGAGTTGCACTACTCTGTTTTTGAGGAAGTGCTACTTGCAATCAAAAATGCACTAAAAGTATGGCGTGTCTACCTTCTCGATCGACCAGTCACGGTCAAAACGGATCAATGAAGTGCTAAGATTATCCTAAAGCAGAAGACTACAAACTGCAGAGTAAATCGATGGTTCAATGAGCTTGCTAAAATTTGGCCTTTGTTTTAGTGAATTCCCGGCGAAACTAACACAGTGGCTGATGCATTGTAACACAATCCGGAACTTGAAAAAAGCTGCTCAAATTAGCTTGCAAGAGTCAGCTGGAAGCGGCTAATAACTACGATATCGTGGTACGATCAAAATAACCATGGCTACAATTGCTCAATTTGCAAAGGTAATGTTTGCGTAGAATCGAGACCTATCAAGTAGCTGAAAAAATGTGCCAAATTACTTATTGCAAGATGATATTTTGTATTATCAAAAGGGCGAAGATGATACTCTTTGGCTATACATTCATAATGACTGTGATCTTTTGAAATCGTGTCATCTGTGAAAGCCACGACTTTGTATCGGCTGGCCACCCAGGATTTTACAAGATCTATCGGGTCGTAGGTCAAAAGTACTACTGGACAAGTACAACCAGCGTTATGTCAACACTTGCGAATTGTGTCAGCGAGATCAAGGCTAGGCAAGCAAAATCGCTAGAATTACGTCAGACTTTCTATGACTGAAGAGGCAGATGGGTCGACATTTCAATGGACTTCATCGTGTCTTTACCGGAGACCAAAATTGCTTTTGATGCCATCACGGTGATTGATGATCGCTTAACAAAACGTACTATGTTTATCGCTTCAAAGACAACGGACGGTACTGCTGGGACTACTAAGGCTGTCATGAAAGACTGTATGACGGACCATGGCATGCTAAAGGTCATTATGTCTAGCCGAAATACCAAGTCTACATTTTTATTATGGAGAGCAATCAGGGAAACACAACAGATTCAGTTTTTATCCAACAAACGGATAAATTAATACAAAGAATTAACTTTTTTGGGCATTACCTCAAAGATATCATTAATCTAGTAGAATATGATTGACATGACCTTCTGCATTTCGAAGATATAGCTTATAACCGACGCGTACATTCTACAAATGAAATCTCCTCGTTCAAAGCAAATCTGCGATGTGATTTTTATATGCCTAATGATGTGGCATCAGAATTTAAGCTTCACAAGTTAGAAGAATAGTCATATCCAAGACTTTTTGATTGACGATATAGTTCTATTGGACGGCAAGATTCTAAATGTTCGTCACAAAAGGTTGCATTGTCAAAAATATGCGCCAAGGTTTATAGGGCCATTTCCAATCATAAAGAAAGTTTCGCAAAATTCTTACGATTTAAGACAGATTAAACCTGCATCCAGTATTTTGCACTCTTTTGTTGAAGCCGTGATCAACCAAGCGTCAGACAAAGTCAAGTTGGCGAATGACTTTGAGAGAAGGCTCGTTTAAGACGTCATCAGTCACCATAAATACAAGGGCATCCTGCAGTATAAATTAGGTGGCTTGGTGAACCAAAAAGGAAGCCACTTATGAGTCCGTGGAGAATTTGAAACAGATTTCCCGGCTTATCGAGTATCCAAAAAGATCACTTCCAAAATAGGCATCTTCTCTAACGGAGGTCATGTAACGTTACCGTCATGTCCGGTAGATTTGTCGGTGACGGCCATCACGTCATACATTTTCATCGCTTTAAATACATATACATTGGTGATGTCTATATAAATAAGTGTTAAATGAATTCAGTCCAAGGAGCAATATCCAGATGTCCCATAATCCTTGGAAGTCAAGATATCTTACGGTTTGAAAAATATGCCAATATATATAAAGAGCAGATGGATCTTTGACGAATGGCAGTCTCCAGCATGGTAACAGCTGGGTGAGCGCCAAGCTTTTGGCAAGACAGAAACCCGTAAGTCCTTTTCGATCAGTTTAATTTCTTAATTGAGTCATCTCACATAGATTGGTGCATCCGATCTCACAAACTTCACGAACCAAGCGGCGAAACGCGTAAAAGAGGCAGTGTTTAAGTCAACATCAGCCGTGAATATATTAAGAAATGATAAAGACAATGTGACCATTATGCCAGTGTCTTAGCGTGCAGTTGATATGGATGTTCATTATAATCTAAACTTGGTCAAAGTGCAATTCGCATCTGAAGAACTGAATGTTTACTTGAGAAAGACTCAGCAAGGTATATTTTGCTACAGTCGCTCGCGACATCTGCAAAAGCAGTTCAGATCCGTGCAAATGCTCGATCAACAATCAAGTCTGTGACGCAAAATGCCATTGGAATACGCCATCAAATAACTGGATGATTTCTTCAATTTAAGCCAAGGTCAATCACCGTTTGAATTATACTATGCCTATTCCGGATTTGGTGAAATTTTGTCCGCGAATATATAATGCGACGTTCAAATAGGAGAGTTAAACGAAATTGAATGTCAATATTGCGTTAAGAAGTCACACAAATATATATCGGTCTCGAAAGTCGTGATTTATTATCATTGTGATGCCGTTCATCGTTCGGTTTGCTGCTGATTTGCTGATACAACATTTTTCGGCGAGCTTTAAGCATTGATCAACATTCGCCATAAACATTCGAAAGAACTATTGCTTTGCTAACTTGGAACTCGCAAAATCTATCCTTTTTTGTGGCGCCAAACTAGTTGATGGGGGGAGTTCTGTGAAACTCGAATATCCAACTGTCGATATCACCGTACAGCTTTGCCTGAAATAGCTTTCATAAGAACCCGGGTGAGACACAAATTCAAGCAGCCCTGGAGTTTGCTGACGCTCTTTCACATAATACATTGATGCTCATTTCCAGGGCTTTTTTCGATCGCGTTTTCGTTGTTGAAACTGTACTAATTTGGTCTGTGGCGAGCATTATACAGAAAACTGCATAAACACCGCACACGAAGCCAGCTCGTGTCTGTGATGCTTGCACGCTGTATCAACTGAAGCACGCAGAGGAAGAAATAGGCTTTAACATTGGTAGTAGTCATTGATAGTCATAGTGGTATTTCAAATTTGCTTTAGAATCTGGTGGTGATGGTGGTGGGAAAAAGAACGTTTATGTGAGTGTGACGATTGAAGTTGACTATGCTATCTATAAAAACGTGGAGAATAAAACAGCGACAATCACCTCGCAGAGATTACTGCATTCGACATCAGGTCTTTGCGAATCGAGTGGAATAGGCATCGGAAGCAGTAAACGACCTTGAAAATAATGTAAGTTTCGAGGGCTTTTACTACTTGACGATCATCATGCAGGTGCTTTAACGGGAGTCAGTCTTTTCCTTTTTTTCTGATGCTCACAAAAAAGTCAATGATGCAGTGTTTGTAATCAATGAAAAAGCAGGACATTGCGGGAAGTGTGGAGTGAATGAATAGATGACAAATGCTGAAGTAATCGCGAATCTGGAATAGCTCAAATCCAAATCATGAAAGGCCCCATTGAGCAGAAGCCCACACAATCTGGAATCACGCCACTATTTTGTGTTGGCACCGTCTTTATAAGGAAGTGAAGGAACATGATTAACGGCAGTTTGCATCGTCATCAGCTCTATAAAAGGCACATCACTATTCTTATCCAACGTGCGTAGTGCCGGACCTTTTGTAGAAAAACAAGTATTGTTGGCATCCATCCGAAAATAACAAGTGCGACTCGTAAGCTAGAAAGCCGTCAAGGCTTGCTCGAACGATCAGAAAAAAATGTCTCTGGACATTATCCTGAGAAGTGGACAAGCGCAAGGGTGTTGAGATCTCTTGCTTCTGAATTAATGATATCAGTGGGTTGTCCACAAAGAAAACACTCTATTGTAAAGCTCGGGATGAAAAAAACCGTTTCACAACGGATGCGACTCAGTCGCACAAAACCTAGATGACGACACAATGTCACTTTACATTATATTTCCTAGCCTTCCCATAATATTACCTTTCTTCTATTACCCAATTGTAGTACGATGAACTCAAAATTGAAATTGTTATTGTGTTTTTGGTATACGTTCAACTAATATCATTAAAATTTATGGTGGAACTAGAGCCGTTTGAGCAGTTGTGCATTTAAAACTTATCGCCGTATTTCGTTTCAATGTCTTTTTATCTCCTTAGAAATACGTTTCTCTCTCGGTACTCTTGACCATGTTTCATGGGTAAGAAGGATAGGTGCAAGATCCATTAATACTGTTAAGTGTATAAATTAATTTATATTCGAATTTGACGCGAATTGATTCGGAGATGGCTTGGAAACGGTTCGAGCTTGTGGGCATAGATGACGTCAGTAGATGCTGAATATTGTGGATATCGAAGATATTGACGCTTTGCGGGTTGCAGTAAAGGCCAAGAATGCGGACAGTCACCTCGTAGAGATTGCTCTTTGCAAAAAAATATTTCATTGAGCGAAAATTCGCCGATCGACTCGTGTAGTAATTCAAAAAATGACCCTTTTTCGAGCAAGTGCCTCAGCGTGCAGATGCATTCGAAACAAATATTGATTTTGCCGCACATTCTCGCAAATGCTCCAAGAACTCTGACTGCAAGAGACGCCAAATTTAAAAAAATGGCTGTGCAAACATACCGGATGTTTTGGCAAAAATAAACGTGAATGCGATGCATGTTGCTTAACATTTTTAATTAAGGTTGCTTGTGATCGCGTCGCATTTGTTCCGTCGGAGAAACGAAAATTTATCGCTTGGGATAATGCAAATCGACGACAAGAAGAATGGTCTAATGCTATTCAAGCCCTCGAATTGCATGCTCGACCACTTTGAAATCAGCTTCAATCGTGATGACTCGGATGTTTTTCGCTTAATCTTCTTCGATCCTTTCATCAAATTACCGATTTCAAGAACCGCAAAAGATCGACGTGATTACTTTAGACAAGCAAGAGTGGTTCAGAACAGCGTATCGCAGGTAAAGAAAGCATACATGCTTGACGTGACGACGACATTTAATAATATGGTTGGTAAGCCTCTGGTACAGAACGGCCACTATATTGTTTTCTGAATCTACAAGAAAGATCGGTTCGCAATGAAGACCTTGAAAAGGAAAGGGTCGAAGCATCGTATGATCTTGATGAACTTGTGGCAGAAGTAAAAAAATGGAGATATTTCACTGAAGTATAAGGTACGCTGATAAAGTAATATTTTGACCAGCCGTGGTGTTTTGAAAAAAAACTTGGCAGTAGCCATATTAAAAAAAAAAACATACAAATCTAGTCACAAGGAATCTGGAAGCTCTTTGACCTTTTGCTCAAGCGCCACACCCATCAGAAAGATACTTCTGCTACTCTTATCGGTTGTAAGCGTACAGCTACAGTGATGTCGTAGGAATTGCTGCTTCCAGTCTCATCTTCTTTGCGACTCAAGCGGCGTAAGACATGAGATTTGCGCTATACAAAAAAATGTCAGCATTGAATGAGCAGAAAGCAATAAAAATTTCTAGATTTTGGCTGTTCTTCATCCATCTTGCAAATGCCTCCTTAGTGCGCTAAACTCTATCATAGCTCACGAGTAAGTCGCCAAGGCAGTGTTTGTAGTCTTGAAAATACGGCGATCACGTTCGTGCTGAAGTAGGTATGAATATCATTTCGAAACCAGCAATGACTTGCTATCACAAGTTGACGTAGCAACACACGTGGTGAAAAGTTGGCAAATGGTTAAGCCTGTAGTCGTAATGTGAGCTAGACATCACGATTTTTGAGGCCAGATAATTTACTGCACCGGAAGCCCAGCCGATCTGTAATGACGCTGCGATCTATAGTTGGATTTGTTTCGACTAGGATCTAATATACTATTTATCAGCAGCGTGCGTTGACATTAATTTTCTCAGACAACACATATCGAACGTACGCTGTAAATTTTGGTGCCAAATCGTTCGTGAAGGATGTATACGTTATTGGTATCGACATGAAATTTATTCCTGCAGCTTGACAGCAAGAAAGTCGTCCAATTTTGCTTAAATGATGTAGATGATCTCTGGACATTGTGAGAAGTGGAAGTGTTTCGGTCTATTAGTTTGTCTAGTTAGAAGCGTAACTACAAAGCAGTGCAAATTTGTGAGTCCGTTTAGCCCGAAAAACAGCTAATGGCACAGTTTGCGTTGCGCGAAAAGCCGATGACATCGTGTCTATTGTAACATGACCACTCCCAACCTCTTTGACTTTTCGTCTACTCCCAACACCTCAAATTATTGTTATAAACTCAAAGCAGAAGTGTCCTTGTGTCTGTTATTAATATGAATATTAGAAATATTGAGTCAAGAATTTTATGAGAGCATCAATAATGATTCTCTGGACAAAGTTTGCATGGTGGGGATGTCATCGCTCGAATTATATACTCATTCGCGTTTTTATTCGCAGTGTCTGTATTTCTTGGCAAGGTCATTATTGAATGATTCGAGTTTGCCACCTGGAATCGATATTTAATATATTTATATACTTATAAGAAGACAAAGAATGATTAAGAACATACACGAGTTAGACAAATTGTGGTGAATCGGTAAATCTTGCAGTAGCTGATTGTCATACGGTGACTAATGGTAGACCATGATCAGTGTTCTTTTTGGTCGACAAAATCTCATGGTCATTTTTTTGTAGATACCTGTTATGCTCGATATTGCGAGAGAAGTGGTTCCTTAATCTTAGCACATTTGGCCAATAACTATTATTACTTCGGTAGATGTCTGCTGCCGATGCTACAACTGTTTCTTCATCTGCGTGCTTTGACCAACACGATGTAAAACCCATCACAGATATGATGTGTCTTCGTGTGCGGTGGTATATGCAATTTTCTGTCAGAATGCTCACCGCAGACACCCAGTCTTCATGTATTTCTTCATCAAGACCTTCGCAATTTCTGTAGTATCGTCCATCGTCTTCGTAGCGAAGAACATAGCCTTTTTTGTTAAGCGATCAACAATCACCATAACAGCATTAAAATCACTATATCGCCACCCGACAAAGTCCATTAAATGTCACCTCATCTGCGACTTGGAAGTTCCAAACACAGGCGTATTCCTAGCGATTTGGTCTGCTTAGCCTTGTTGCACTGACACGTTTCGCAAGTGTTGACATAGCGCTGGATGCTCTTCGTCATTCCTGGCCAGTAGTACGTTTGACGGACGACCAAATAAGTTTCATAAGATCCTTACAGAATGGTGGCTTCCACAGATGACGCGTTTTTTATTAGATCATCATTTTCAGAAATTTAGTCATTAGATCATCATTTCCATGTCATCTTCGCCTAGCCAAAAAGTTTGATTTTGCTATGTTGTCTAATGCGAAACATACACGATTTAGTCCAGCGATTAATGCTCGATAGATTGCTGACAGTCCGACTAACGTAGAACTTGCTTAAGCACTGCCTTTTTTAAGACTGCTAATGATTCGTTTGAAATGCAATCAGTCCCACCTCGCTGAATACAAAATATTAAGCTGTTTTTCCGTGCTGCTATCGTGTGTTCCAGCTCTTGGAGCATTTCTTCGGGTAGTGGGAACGTATGAGGTGTAAAGCCTAATTCAGCTGGATCGTCATCCTACAAAAGATCCAAAAAGCACACACAATCGCAGAAGTTCACTTGAAAATTGCCGGAAATGACGTACTGTTTCAATCAACACCTGGTAGAATCCTACGAGATTCAAAGAAGCGTCTAACGCTGGAAATCCGCAGCCTTGAAAGTCGTTTGCCAAAATCATTTGAACACTTTTTTCACAAATGCCATTCTCATCGTTCGGTAGGAGCGCTGACAAGGACAAGTTCTTGCCACTAAATGCTTTGTCGTCTGGATCAATACAAAGAATGTCATTCAAGTTGATCGAGCCCATCGAACAGACAACACTGCCGTCATGACACAACGCCGCTTTACTCTCTCGAACCAAATTATCTGCAGCAACAGACATGCCATTCGTCACTGCCAACAACGAGGAAACACGCTGAGATGGTGGACAAACGTGAACTTTAGCCGGTTGCGTCTTTGTTGCGCAACAGAGACTAGAGAAGCCACGGGAAAGTGAGTCCACAGGCGGCAATAGCCCAGTTGCTTGCACAGCAGTATTTCCTGATTGCAATGCTTTCGAGTCCATAGATGAAGTGCTGCTACAACAAGAGAATGCAATCAGTGATTGCAAGTCTTGGTAACAGCAAAAAATTATCAACTAACCTGTAAAGGAGCTTGGATATTGAAGCATAGCCTTTCCAGGAATTGACCTTATATTTCGCAGTTGAAGGCGCAAAGACACACTCGTCGTCAGGGATCTGTGCATCTTCCCCGGCTTTCTTCATTAGCTTTGAAGACTCTTCCAAGACATTGTCGGTGAGGTTTTTTTGTGTGTCAAGCGTCATATCTCCGTTCAAAATTGCGGGAGGCCAGTTCAACTGGGTGTAAGATGACCACCGAAATGGACGAGGTGTTGAGCGATTGTTTGAAGCAGCAAAAGCCGCTGATTCGGTTCTTCCTGAGCATGAGAACACTCAATTGAACGTCACTTTCAATTATGCATACAACACTTACCACCTTGTTCCAATAGCAGCTTCAAATCACAATCCTCGCGATGTATTGGTATTTGTCCGTACGTTTCGTGGCACAAAGGGCAATTGTATGCTACGAACAACGCTCTCGTGAGCATTTCATTCAACGTTCCACCCACTTTGTCACTTTGGCTCGCGACCTCACGCTGCCACTGCAGTTGGTACAGCAAATCGAACGCTGCATTGGCCCACAAGCTTAAATTCGGTGTTTTGGCAGTAAAGGGAGCTGCTCCTTCTGCTGTGTGTATCGTCGGCCCTACTTTTGCCATTTTATTGTCGTTGATTGCAGCTAATGGCGAGCAATGAAGCAAGTCATTTGACTCGCTTCGTTTCAGCGTCCGTTTAATTTTTTTTGCCTTTGCTGGCGACGTGATTGCCTCATTACTCTGCTTTCCTGGTCGCTTTTTCTTCTTTGATAGCACAAGAATTGGCCTCGACATGACCGATGTGTCGACATTGCAATTATTGGCACAGTTTGGAGCTGCAATTTTTACTCGAAATCGCTACATATACAATAATTGTTTTTTGGTGAAAGTTCCACGGCGCACTATAAGTTCATTATCGATTACCTGGTTCAAGTGATTCTTCGATACTTCTGTAATCCGAAGTGCCAATGTAGTCTGTCTGTCCATATCAAGACATTGCCCAGATAGAATGTGCAGTATCTCCTGGTTCTCCACAACATTGCTACGCAGCAATAATTGGTCAATTCCGTGTAGGTTGCTCTTAAAACATGATTGTACCGACCCATTTTCGTAAAATAGTTGCACGTTGAGATTGCATTGTTTTACGCATTGAGTACAATATCGCAGTGTGCGTTTCACCATGAGCTCAAACGTTGCTTTGCGACCGTATTGGTCCTTGTACCAGGTCTCAGGTGGCTGTTGGGTAATTTCCAGAGCAGCTTTTAACGGATTGGATGTGGTAGCTCCAAGTTGTTGGTCAGGGGTCGGTGCGATCGCCACCATCTCTACAACCTCCGGCTTGATCGGGCGAGTCGTTGCCGTGTCTTTTGAGAATATAGTGTCTACACATAAATCATATTTTTTATCGTGGCAAATCTATTGTGTCCCCAGTAAAGCCTAATCTTGTCTTTGAATTGGCTCAAAATATTCTTCGCTATTCCCACCCTGATAATTTCCGTAAAATAGCGGAATTTTCTACTCTACCATCAAATACGAAAACCAACTACTCGACATCTTACTCTTCACAACACCAGTGGTACAGTTAGGCAATAATGTGCATAATTTTAAACCGAAGACCTATAATAAAGTTCAATGTATTTCTTCCTTCAATTTCCTCATTTATCCGAGTTCCCACCGAACTTTCGCCCCGGCCGCTTGCGCATCCATGTCATGAATGAAATGCTCGAATTCAGACGGAAGCACATGCGCATCCACTGCAGCTCTTGCTTGCTCCAAGGGTGCGTAGACAAGGGTCGGAAGCGGTGTTAAAACGTTTACGCGGAATGTTTTGTAAGGAGATACGCTTAAATATTTTGTGGTGAAGTTACCTTAGACAATTTGCGGCAAAGTAGAAATTTCTTGAGGGAACAGCTGAAGAAAAGCTGGGGCCACATTTTATCTTTCTCACACTTCTGCTAATTTGCATTATGACAAAATTTTGCTTATTGCTTATTTTGCGAGTTGAAGGTGCATATATTGGCACGCAGACATTACAATTGATCACAATTTGTATAAAGGATAATGGTGAATAAACTAAAATGTTGCCAAATTTTACACTCGTCAAAAGACTGCCCGTTATTGGTTGTACTTATAGTCCTAAGGAACTCACTAGTATATTGCTGTGAGCTGACAGCAAATGCCATCAAGTCCTCGTAATATTTTTATTGATGCGGCCTTCTTTTTCCAGGCAGGCTGCCTTTCTCATGTGAAGAGTGAGACATATGAGTAAGAAGAGAAGTCCAGAGAGGCTTGCGTCTAAGATACAAACGTCGATTTAATTAATAACGCCTACTGTATGGTCTAAATCGGAGCCTTTTACCTTTGAAAAGCAAACACAAATCCTTTCTATCAAACCTAAACGGTAGAATTGGTCACTTAGGCACCTTGGTCACAATAAACCCCGTGCGTGTGGCGTTTGCACTCTTTTTCCTTTAATTTAGGGCCAAAATGATTCATAAGATCACTTCACGATAGTGTTATGTGTTCTGGGACTACACGTTTTATATGCACATGGCATAGTTCCACAGTCAGCTCCATTGAGCCGCCAACTGCGGGTCAAGGTGGTAAACGAGATTTTCAAGACACGATAATACCAAGAGTGGGTAACAAAGCTTTGCTAGAAGAGAATAGGGAGGCAAATAGTATTGATTGTTAGGCTTTGAACAACCCCATGGTTGGTAGATAGACTTCATCTGCAGGCACACAACTGGTCGCTATGTCACAGCAAAGAATATCCAATTTAAGGTGCTGACAAAGGCGTCAGAGCTACTGATCAAAGTCAAAGATGCTGAGTTCTTGATTTAATTGAATGACGATAGCCCTGCTGATGTGAGTTAGCTCATAAAGTAGCAAGCGTTGGCAGCTTGTCAGTATATAACGCCGAATATTTATTCCGCAAGGATTATCAAAACTGTGCTTGCGTTCGACGATCTTTTCGATCGTTGTCCTGAATTATGCTCAAGATATACTACGAAGGCTCTAAACACAGAAGGCGTTAAATATTTACTGGTGTGCACTTCAGGATACGTAAATTCCTGATAGAATAGATGGCATAAGTTGTCTGTACTGGAAGAAGATGAGCCGGTCATGAACGCTCCCATGGTGCTGCGATGATTCGCGATCGATGGCATGACTGAAATCGGCGAAATTTAGGATATAAAATGTGGTGATCTTAAAGGCAGATATTACCTATATGGATTTACATCTTCCATACTAGATAAAAAAAATATTGGAGCGGTCTAATAAGTAGCGTATGCTGTGCATTATCTCAGCGATCCTGAATAGTTTGATGATTACGGGATCACCTCTAGCTAAAAAAAATAAAATGATGTGTTGTCCATATACCCAATATTAGATATTCCACGATTAAGCTCGATACTGATCTTGTGCCAAACACAAAGTGCTGCCGTAAAGTAATTGCAACAACCCACGATAACAGTGTGAGCTCATCAATTCCTTCTTCACCAAGAAGGTAATGAATGTCATAGTGCGGGAGTTAAATCACAACACTTATGATTAACTTTGCGCGTTGGAAGTTTGATCGAAATGAGGCGATTAGTTTTAGTATATGATTATATAGTGCAACATCGCTGCATAAATGTCGCGTCGAAGTAAGACGCGTTCCTTACTAATTGTTCGTGTATTTCACTGAATTGGTAGACGTCTACTATGAATATCGGATGAGGGAGTCAGATGTACCCCTCACGGCGATTAGTACGACTAGCAGTAGTGCCGCAAGGGCTATCAAACGCCTCATTGACATCTAAGCGTTAAGTCACAACACTATTTCAGCTTTGCGGAAGCGGCTTTGTCTTTACTGGCAAGTCCAGAACATGTACGCTTTTCCGACATTCGTCGATGCTTGCATAACGTTATTTGGTATCGTGATCTTGGACTTGCTTTAGATATATTTTTTTGAGCCTACTGACTTCTTTTGGAATTGCCTTGTACAAACATACAATCCCAGTATGTTTCGTTTGAAGAAGACTCGTCAGGCATGCATATTGAGCATCGATCGAGACCCTTAGTGCGATTGTTTACCGCAGGTAGAAATCCCAATTTCGAGAGGCTTGGCATTCGCCATAAATCGTATCTGCATCGTAATGGGTAGATGGTCTACTCTACTACATAGTGTATCCAGCAAAATCTGGCTCAGATCGTTAAACGTATTGATGGCCCAAACTAATTTATATAGTGAAACTCCAAATTATGGAAACGATCTCCGGGGGTTTGGGTACATCATATATATTAGACGAAGATGTCGTCAACCATTGGGCAGTGTATGTTGCGGCTTGGCACAAATATCCGTGAGGTACCCTAGGATCCGTAATGTGCTTCATCAAAGTAATAGTCTACAATCAAACATTTTACTCTATATGTACGAGCCGTTAACAAGTGCCACACGGGAAATCTTGCGGCTCACACGTCGGAATTCTGTCCGGGCCTGCCGGAACCGGTGCTTTCGAAAGTTCTTAAGCCTCGACTCAGTCCAGTGGCAACACAGGCATTGTGGTGTACGTAGGCCGGCTGAGCAAGATTGTGCAGCTCAAAGCCTCTGTAACCAGCATGACTAGCAAAATATTAATCAATGCGTTTCTGGATCCCAAACACTTCCGAAAACGATGACCAGAAATCAGTATCTACTCTTAATCACTTTGTTTTAAATAACGCTGGCTCAGCTATTAAAATCCCTCTTGCCAATATTAACAGCGGAACGTCCTCGGACAAACGATCAGACGGGAAGATAATTCGTCCGTTAAAGAACGTCCACCACAATTTGGAAGTCGCTTAGCTTTTAAAAGCTGAGTATGCACATATTAGTGTTACACGCAGCCACTGAAACTGTTCTTGACAAGCGAGCTGAGAAACTATAGAGTTTCGGCAACTCTTTGAGTTTTAAGATCGGTGTAAGATAGATTTCAAAGAACCCCTCCTTCTAATCCTCGCATTTGAGATCAATTAAGTGGCATTCTATTTCGCTAACTGTTGGATGAACAAAATGAGCAGAGCAAGAGAAGCAGTTGCATCGACACAAATAAGCAACAATTGCTCAATAATATATGAAGGTGAAAATCACATATCTCTATAAGGGTAAGCGCTGTTCAAGATGGATCCTATGCGTGGCTTTTTATTGGGTAAACAAACTTATACGAACAAAGTGCGACATTGTTTCATCGAAATATCTACGTTCCTTGAACGACATTGACCATTGACCTTCTCAAGACGATGTCAACGCACCCAAAAAATTTGCGGTGTGTCTTAGAATATACATCCTTCCTTAAGACCGCAATGATCACATAAGCACAAGTTGGACCTTAGCACTTACTGATAGAGCTATTCCCGGGCTCGATTTTGCTGTCAAGGCGAGTACGGGATGCGACGGCTGAAGTGCTCAAAGCCGCTGCCTTACATGTCAAAAACCAGAGAGGCTGAGAACCGACACGAGTACGGGCGGCCGAAACACTAGCTCCTTAACAAGGAAAGCGACTTTTGACTCAGTTGGAGATCTAGCGCCGAGATGCGCGAAGGTCAAGAAGTAATGGAGTCCATAGTCACGGAAGTCCATCATTTTGTTCAAAGTTTTTGAATTCCTAAATCTATTAAGTCAGAAAGCAATCGGAAATATGATAAGGCTATCCTTCTCGTGCGAGTCTTTTTCAGTATCTTAGGAGAGCTTTGTATATGGCGATCGACCGAAGTGACAAGGCAAGATAATTTGCGAGAGAACGATTTCTTTTAAAGCCGATTGACAAGGGTACCTTAATTATGTGCCTACCACAATCTAACATCAATGTTGAGGCCGAGAAACACCTCAAGTCTACATCTTTGGTCGATTATAAACTGCTGGTTTTCATTTAGAAGGCGCAAGGTCGAGGCGGTATCTCTCACCTCACATACTCCTAGAGCACAAAAAATAAACGACATTCCCAAGTGGTGTAGATTGTTAAACAAAGGCGCTTTCACGGACGCCATGTGTTTCTTGTGAAGTGTCGCGGTTATTTTACTCCGCAGAATTCATTCAAAAAAGTGTTACGTTGCACCCGATCTTTAAATCGGCTTTTGAATCGAGCCATAATGGTGACATTGCTAAAAATACTTTGGACTGGTTGCTAGTTTTTTTTTTGGTTTCTGGGAGGTCGGGTTTAGCCCTATAGTAGAATACGGGCACTACTAAAAGCACGCCATTACTTCAATTTGAAACATCGTATTCTTTCGAAGCAATTTACGCCACGCATGAAGTATAGTCCGTAAAGCCCTCGTGGCGCAAAGCAGAATTTTGTGCATCTTTAAACCATGGCTTACATCGATTAAGTGATAGACGCTCGAAAGACTCCCTATCTTCGTCCGCTTTTTTTATGTCGATCAAATATTTCACGTGATCGTCGACACCAGCAGATGGCGCATTGCGCCCAGATATCGGCCAATGAACCCATTCAAACAATGTGACGGGGGTCACTGTACCCTTGTCTTTCTATCTCTCGATGCGGACCAAATTAAAAAGATATATCTTTAAATGGGCATGAGAGTATTAAGTTCCAAGACTTGCATGTCCTGTGCAAAGTTCTGTGTGGCCCCTTTGCAGGTTTGATGTTGCCTTTTGATAGAAGCCAAAAGCGGTCACCAAAGCAACACTATCGCTCTGAGCACCTCCAATACAGTGGAACGGACAATTATACCACTCAACGCTTGAGCCGTACAGGAAAATGAACGATCTTTTGGCGAGCTGATGATGGCATACATCGGACTTAAGAAAATCAGATTGTGCAATTTATGGGGGGAAATATTTAAGAGATACTTTTGAAATCTCTTGTAAATCTAAGTATTCAAACCGAGTGTATACCAACAGGATGGCCAAAAACCATCATTTTTAAGCTGCTCTCCGAGTCGATTGCATGATGGTAACTCAAATGACAACAATTGAAAATAATGAGAAAGAGCTTCAAGTGCCAAGCACAATGTATAAGTGGGCCTTAAAATGGGCTGACGCCGCTACCAAGCAAACTCGTCAAAAGGTTGCTTTAGCGCTCAAGTATAACCGTACATAAAAGCCGGTATTCGCGCCCAAAGTTGGATGTACGCCATGGGCGGTGGTTTGATCAACAAATGACTGCTAGGGTAATGAAGACCAAAATGCTACTTCCGACCAGGAACCCGTACATAACATTCCCTTTCGTCCGGTGATGTTGGCGCAAATTTGTCTACCACATAAGTAACAAAGAGGCTTGAAGCAAATAGTGGAATTGAAAGCCTGCAGAAAGAATTGCTTGTCATCAGATTAACCGATGTTGAGAGAAACCTTAGCAGCCTGGACAGAAAAACTCTTGGTGATCCTTCGAAGCGGTGGTCCGACTTGGGCCAAACTCACTGACGATGTCACCAGCGTTTTGAGCTTGGTGAAATTAAAAACGACAGCCTATGCTTTGATTATAGCTACGACCCCACTAGCGTAAATGGCGATGATTTTTCCAGCCCGCTTGTCACAGGACACTGATACACAGTGAGAGGTCTCCCCACCCTCTTAACAACAGTCCAACGAGAAGAGGAGGATCTGAGAGACGAGTATCAGCTGAGATGAAACGCTTATCTGCTTTGCGCGTCGCGAGACCTTATTTTTATTGATCTATGGTGGGCCGTGCAAAAATTGGGCTTAATATAGCTCAACTTGCTAGCGTAACCTTACGGCGGTGGCCGCATCGATTTTGTCTATAAACCTCAAAAGAAGCTCAAAGGTTTCACTCTGTCTACTCGTACCTTCAAGAAGTGTAAAGGTATCGCCTAGTGAGTTCAGAATAGACGGCTTACCATTGTAACAGTGTGTTTGAAGCCTGCGTTTTGTCGCCTAATTGCTATGATATACCCCGTCGTTTGTTTCGCTTGTCTAGATGACCTTTTCGGGCTCAACGGACAGCTTGCTCGCGAATGCTAAGGTCCCCTGCTAACGCCTTTCAAAACTTGAATACAGCGGACCAAGCGCTTCATAACGCGATTTGCAGCTGGCGGACACTACTCCAAATGTTCAACTCGTTTACTAAATTATAGCCGCAAATATACGGATATAACCTGGGTCAGAGTAAGGGATGGAGACTTTACCGATGGGGAGGTCGTAAGGCATCTTAAATAATCCAAATTCCTCGGCCTTTACAGAATTAAGTAGTATCATGCTAAAAGTCAACTATATTTGGCCGCGTATCAGTGATCTATTCTGTCTTGACCTTCAGCCTAATCACCAAAACTTGACTTAGCTGAGCCTTCCAAGTATAATTATTAGAAAGAGTATTCTTACGTCAGTGTGCGTAGCTATCAATTTTTTCATTGGATGCGTCGAAGACAATTCACTTTGGGAACCACTCGCAGAGCCAGGCTATAATAAATATAGGACCGAGAGCAAATTCCACCACTATTTCATATCGTGCGGTCAAAATACATCGAAGCCTCACCAGGAGCGTGTCCAGAATACAAAGTTAGTTAGGTAATCCTCTAGAGCCGGTTTGCGGCTTTTACGAGCTCAGTGAAGCGATATGATAGCTGCACATTGTTAAAAAAAAATGTGGCACCTGTGAACGCGCCTCCGCAGCACCACACGCTCCACATTAAGGTGTAGCAAGCCTTGACAATTAGAGCACTCCATGGTATCTCATCCACCACAGTTCTACAGTTTTGTTACAAGGAGAAACTACTACTGCAAAATTCAGATTTACGCATCCGAGATTGCTCTCGAGTTTATTTTTAATGGTCTGTTTGCAATATATCCAGAGCGAACTTAAACTCTCGTGGTCTTGATGGAAGGGTAGCCATGTGACCCATGAATTTCGTAGTAAAACCTATTGAGGCGCGCTTTTGCGCGAAGAGTCTTAGTGCATCAGAAGACCGCTTTCTTTTAAATTCAGCTCCAGATTGAAGCGGCTGCTTATAGCGAGCAACATCACGAGTGCTCCTCTCTGGTCTTTTGTCCGAATTCGATCACTACATAGCTATTCTTACTCACCGCATTAGCAAGGGCAAGCGTGAGGACAAGACTTCAAAATAGTTCTAGCAGATTTTATTAGGCTTAAAGTCCTGACAAAAAACCTCTAAAGCCACTAAAATAAAACGATTTGTGTATAAATATTGAATAAGGAGGGTGGGTGGTGTACACCGGCCGTTGTTGCTCAAAAGCCGTAAAAGGTCCAATTAACTCAAACTAAGCCATATATAGCCTTTTACTGGTGTCAGCGAACATGCTGTGCAGTATATCTTTAAGTACGCGAGGATCAATCCATTTGACCTCTCATCTGAGAATGAACTAAGGCTTACATAAATTAAGCGGTTTCTTATAGCTAGAACAGCTTTTTCTATAGCGCTGTGGTGAGCACCAGATTCAAATTTAACATCATTGTACTTAAAAGCCATGATATCAAGATACGAAGACTTGTTGTAGTGTATTAAGCTCAATCTCGTTGAGGCGGCACATATGCACGTGTTGTAAGTAGGCGTAAAGACTTCTACCAGTCTGGAGGTACCCGACGTTTAAACGGCGGGTTTGACAGCTTACAGACTTTGTAGGTACTTTCATGGTCGACCAAGCGATTGTACATGCGAAGTTGTTTAACGTCTCGAGATGAACTGCCAAATATCACTTGTCCAATTCAGCGACGTAATTGCTATTGCTGGCAAAGTCTTAGCTATTCTATTTAGCTCTTTGTTTGCGAGGAGAGACTATACTACTGACTTAAAAATGGCACTGTTTTTGTATGTCTTGGTAAAGTTTTATTCCAATCGATCTTTTGACTCTACTACTTTGATTCGGGCCAGGTCTTACTTTAGCATGCGCTAAAGCGCGTTGAGAAGCACATTAAATTGCCTAGTTCGCTTTGTGCGCGGAAGTTGCATTACAAACATTTTGCCATTTGCTTAAAAAAGTGAGGCGATCCGTTCCCGGGGAAATGTTATATGATGAGCACGAAAGGCTCGGATTCATGTTCCGAAAGGATTCAAACATCAAAAGTGTATATTTCAAGGCAAATGGCTCGCTAGTAGTAACGGTGTTATGTCATTCGACAGCTCAGCTTCATTAACACGAGCAAGATGACTTGTTGTAACTATTCTTGTAAGTTGTAGCTTATGGCACAGACCGAAGCGTCTTGAATGAGGCTAAAATGATTTATCTTGTCTGACAAAGACACAACAGGTTCCTACAGGAGGCTTTCTTGATAGTATTGCAAGCTTTCTAGTGCTAGCTATCCCAGCATCACTTAATAACTTTTTTAGAAGGTTGAACAGAAGCTTAGCAGAACTCGCAAAGCCAGCCATGTGCATGGGCAGATAGTGGACTAACCTAACCACTGCTTGGAATCCTTTTGTATTCGTGGCGTAGGCCAAGCCAGAACGACTTTTAAACTGTAAAAGTCATTGCTTCTTCCGAAGCAGTTATACGACCTTTAAAATCACCGCACTCGTCACAAATGTCTTGTGCTAGAATTTAAACTGCAAGTAGCAACTAGTTCATGGTGCGCTTTAGGTGAAAAGCGCAGCAGTACATGCTCAACATCAGCTCCAATGAAGCTGATGCTGCTGAACAAAATGTCCACGAACACTTTGTATAGCGCACTGGATTTAGCAAAAATGAGGCAGTCAGCAATATTTTTTGCGGTAGTAAAGGAAGTGGCTAGTGATACATCAAGCCTGGGGACGTCCAGCCGTCTGGTCATACAACTGTATCGAACATTATGGGCTTTTGCTGAAACAGTGGAAATCAGCTCGCTCTCCAGGTCATTGAAGGCCTTCTATGGCAGTTTAAAAATGTTATTTTGCAATCATGCTAACGTTTGCGATGAAAATTTATTAAAAAGCAAAAAGGCCCCGAAATATTTGCTAATGGGTGTGTGGCTACGGAAGCTTAGCTCCTGCGATCTTGACAGTTTGCGACAGAGCAATTAGCAGTGGCAAACTGATGGTTATACATGCAGGCGTACAATGTTTAAAGATTTTTTCTCGTAATTGACAGACTTTGGCAGACCAGAAAAATCTGCGTACCAGCAAACAATTGCTACGTTGCTTGAGTCGAAATTGGGTTGGTTGTAAGAACTGAATATTTTGACAATTTGGAGTCATCTCTGGATTTGATCCAGGGTATGTCGTGGAAAGAAAAGCACGATTTTTGGATCATCGCTTGGTGGGGCTAGGTCATTGGTATGCAATTGGGCTTTAGTTTTTCATTTTATTATACCTATTGTGCGTATGACTAAGAAGCCTGGGTACAAAGTAAAATTGAGGTTTTAGTATTTCATTGAAGGTGTATGTGAAAGCATCATAAAAACTTCTCTTAGTCGATAACCGGCTCCGCTAACAGCACAGGCTGCTGATAACGCTAAGTCACGCTTGTGTCTTGATGATTTTTTTTGTCGCTATCAATGCCTACCTGGCTATGTGTATCTATATTACTTGTGTCTTGTGGTGTTATGCTACCCAGCTGTTATTACTGCCCATGATGCGATTTCAAACCGTAAGTGTCACGAGCAACCCCGTAAAAACATTTTTTAATCACACAATCATCAAATTGTATCGCATAGAGGCACTTTCGGAAGTATTTTAATTACTGGACCTATAATCCCTGAGTTACTACTTCTATCGACACAGGCAAAGCCGAAAATATCTTGTATGTGTTCGTTTGGATACAAACTTTTCTAAAATTTAATACACGCTCTCCGCTCTTGACGGAGGTGTTTTGGATCAAAGCGTAAATAGCGTCTGGGTGCATAATTTTTTGAGGATCTGGATAAATCGGTATTTTACATACTCAAATGTGGTTTCCAAGTTCACCGTAGAATATAAGGAAGGTAAGGCACAGAAATTTTTCTCGAGACAGGCTTGAGGTACTGTGACACCAATAAATGTTTACTGCTACGAGAGATCCTTTTCGGGATAGGTGTGCATATGTGTCCTTGCTTTTTGGAGACAAAGCAGCGAATATTGCTTCGATCGGCAGTGCTTAGGCTAATTGAATTGACCTGGAGTCTTCAGGCCTACGAAAAACACTCCAGAAGATGCTTTACGCCGAGCATTTTCCGGGCCAAAGCGTTCCAGACGAGCAAGCATTTATGTGGCTATGCTACTCTTACAAATTAATTCGAGTATTGCCTGCACATTGATAGATATGTGCAAGCTGGAATTATCCTTAAGCTGTCCCTCAGCCCATTCATCTCATCTTGCTAGGAGCATGGCGCTTCAGTTGATGAGGCCGTCAATTTCTTAGATAACGATAATAATGATTGAGCTTGCGTCTACCTGCAGGTGGAGATCAAAGCTAGCCAGAAGAAATGTACTTTTAAGCGTGTTCCAAGAAACCGTTTATATGTAGCTCAGTTTGAAGACTGGCCTCTGGTATCACAAGGCAAACGTGACGCGCATGTGATTATAATTGATCTAGCGATCATATATGTCTTCTTTATCCCGACGAGAAAGTCTCAAAGTGTTCTACCCTTCAAAGATGGATAGATCAACTTTTACCGCCTTGAACTTCACATTTGGCGCTTTTGCCGGGACTACCGCAGCCTGTGTTGCGTAGGCTCCAGATCTCAATTTCTTACTTTTTTGTCCTGATTTAATTGCGCCTTTTGCTTACTCACAAATACGCCGGACACTAAAAATTGAAACTTCATTAACTTTTCGCAAAGATTGACTGGGATGAATAAAAAGTTGGCAGATAGCCAATTAACTTAGCATCGATGTGCTCGCATGCATTAATGCATTCATGTATACATGCTTTGCAACAGTAAACGGTGCTCGTATTTGTAAGTACAGAGCTAAAGCGCCGAAGCGAGCTTAAATTGCTTAAAGCAGCGAAGGCCTCCTCCTCAAGTCCATGGCCAGCTTTTTCTTGGATAGCGCAACTTGCTTGTGAAGAATTAGTTTGAACCCTTGTCGAACCGTTACAAGGGCTCAGCTAGACAATACCTATGGGAAAGATTGACCAAAAAATTTTTCAGGTGTGATGAGGCAACACAGCACTTTGCATAGATGGGGCGCGCAAGAAGCGATTTTATGGTGAACGAACGCTCCCTACCCCGATTTTTAGGGGTCGGAGTGTGCAATATTGATAGACTAACTGACTCAGTGATATATGTGCTTTACTCCTAGAACTAAGACAGATATTTCGCAATTGCTTTTTCTCTTCCTTATTTTTATACCGGTATTCAAGTACTGATGAGAAGCCTATTCTTTTAGCCTGCGTTTTATATAAATGCTTGGCTTTACAAATTGGCCCGTTCCAATGATGCAGAAAAGGCGATGCGGCAGCGGTAGAGATGGTCTGTATAAGAGTGAAGATTATGCAGAGGCAATGTTGTACGATACTTGATGTGACGATATCTTTCTTAGCTAAAAGTTCAGCAATTGCTCAAGATGACTTCGACAAACTGAAATTTATACGTGTACAGCGGGCAGCCAAACGTTGCTGGACTAAGTGAAAACCATGACCTGCAACGGTGTTATAATGTCAAAATTGTACTTTTGTAGCAGTGCAAATTCCAGTAAAAAAAAATTACAATTTACTTACCCGAAAATTAGTGTGTCGAACACGTCGAAATAATTCATACGATTTCGATGTTCGTCTGTCACTTTACAGCGATATGTGTTATGTTTTTAAGCAAAGACCTCAACTGATTGAAAAAGGTGGAGACTATTTCAAACAGTTGAATTCTCTACGCCATGATTGAGGCACCAAGTTTTAAAAAGCTCTCTAAAGCCGAATACATCGTTAACTACTTATGATTTTGTTGTTGTTGGCGAAGTTCAAAAAAACAAAGATTTCGTTTTTCATTTTTAAAATGGATAGCATTTGCATCACCTGTAGCCGTTAACTCCCCCATAGCAGCAAGTTTCATATGTGGCAGTGTTTTTTTAGCAAACAGTGTTTGAAGAAGTTGCCGATGCCCCTTAAATTCAACTGTTGCTATTCAGCAGGGTCTGGAAGATATTGGGACCTACCTGCCTATCCTAGCGAATTATTTATAGCCGGATGAGGTACCACTCGTTTTAAAGTTTTTTATAACGCTAAAGGTATCAAAATACGATGCCTCAACTGATTAGCTATTAGTCAATGTGATGATCGATCTACTAGCACAGCTCATAGTGCTTCAAGTACTATAGGGACAACCTCGCAATTAACAGGGCGCACTTGTATACCCAACGTGACGGCGCAAATTGCCTCTATAGTGCTCAAGTGCGCCACTACAACTACGTAACGCTTCGGTATCTCACTGAAAAGCTCGTGCAAAAATTCCCGTGTACGCTTTTGAATCTCCTCCGTCGTCTCGCGCTTTGTAGCAGACCACTATTGATCCTCTTCATCTTTTAACCTTAAAAGGTCAACACATGGGAACCTGCGCTTGAGCTCGGAAGGCGTTCGCCGCTTGTTGCACGTATGGCGATCGAGGATCTCGCGACACTTTTCAAAGCACGTAAAGGGCTCATCCGGAATTTGTCATTCGAAAAAAAGTTTGCGCTGTCTGAATGGCACGAGAAATAGGCGAAACGACGACTTTTTCGATAGGTGGCATGCCTCGCTCTAGCTCTGCCTGGACACTTGAATGCCCTTGTCTTCGTGCGTCTCGAAGGCCGAAAGGAGTCAAAGGGGCATCCAGAAATGCGTCCGTGCGTGCGAATTCGTCCTCCCACCGAGGCGAGCCGTATTTATCGTGTGCCTCGTTGTGCGTACCCTCAGCATGGCGCAAGAAGTACACAACCTTAATTTGTCGGGGCGTTCCATCTAGTCGTTTTTCCCTGTCGAGTTGCGCCAGCTTCTCCTGGAAGTCGTTCCAGGACGCTGGCACCAGTTCAAAGCGCTTGAATAACGACAGCGACGTGGTCGCATTGTTTTCGGCTAGAGACTTGAATGCAAAAAAACCGTCGATAGCTCTTACGTCAATAGTGTCGGATACGATCATGGGGACGTTTTCTTTAGCCTAATAATTTTAATACTCGAAGTAATGTTATGAAGTCTACTGGCTCAGGAGTTATATTTTATAGCTTACCGCTACTGCTACGTTCAATAGTAAAACAGAATATCATTCTATTTCTAGTCATTCTTGGCAACTATGCGATTAAGCGGAAACGTCTTTCCATCTCGCTTTCGAAGGCTAGGGCTGTGCACCGGCACAAACCAAAACAGAAACTCGCGCGTGGTACCAACGACTTCCTGGACATTTCGCAAGATACCAACATTGTAGTAATTAACGTAGTCGGGGTCGTCTCGCTTTTCCAAAAACTCGAGAGTGCTAAAATTCTTAGCTACGAAATACAGATGCATCAGATAGAAACACAGAAGTGCCAGACCCAGAATAGTGCTGCCAAAGAACACGCAAACAATCTGTCCCATCGCAGACCAAAATTTATCAGCAACAGGCTACGAGTCAGTCTAATTTTGATACAACCTGCACATGCAAATTAAAGAGCCTTAGCTTGCCGAAGAAAAAGAGCGTTCCAGCTCGATCCAAACTCTCGGCTAATACGTAGCAGAAGAGTAATGTGCTTTGATATAGGCATGTTGCTGCACTCCAACCGAGAAAGAGTAGAAAAAACTTATAGTTAAAATAGCCGATACATCTGAAACATGCCAAAAAATATATTGAAATCGGATCCAAGTCGTCCATTTTGCAATTCTATCATGTACGTACTTGTTAATGTAATGGCAGTGGTGGTCCATTTTCAGCACGCAACGCTTGCATGTACTACAGTGATGAGTTCGATCTGGTTTCAGCGTGCAACACTTGCGACACGTGCGGATGGTGCCATTCATTTTTGTTTCAACCAGTGTGATAGCAGGATCGATTGTTTGTAGCTTAAGCTCAAGAATATTTTGTTCAGTCAGCGTATCCCGCTGCAGAAATGAATCGTTTGAACGCAACGTCTGCGCAAGTGACCAACACAACAGGAACGTCATAGCGTGGAAAAGTAGCAGCTCCCAGTGCGATGCGCCGGCTTTTAGCACACGGGTTTGTGCAAAGACGACGAACGAAGTATATAGATACGCAATGACTCCGATGATCACGCATGGGAACACGTAGCGCAGCAGCTCGGGTGCGCGCCACTCGCAGCAGCAGCCCATCGGATTACTACAATGACACAAATAACACATTAAATTATGGCTCATGTGCGCCACACCACAATTTGGATTAAAATAGTCATAGTAATGGAGTAGTATGATGGACAATTGACTTGGCTTTTCGCGCAACTATCACAAATGCATTTTGCGACCGAGCTGTTTATTTCGCTAAATGAACCCACGCATTTGCACTGCGTAACTACGTTCTTAACTCAATGAGCAAAAAACCTTAACGCTCTTAGGCTAGTCCGCACCTCACAATAACGTCCGGAGACATTTTTACATCATTCAAGCGATTTTTGATGGCTTTTTTGCGGTCGACAGATGTATTCCAACAGAACATACATCTTTAACGTAGCGTGCAGCATCCGACTTCTCAGCGTACATTGGATACGAATTCATATGTGTATCATGCGAGAAGTGATGACAATGCACGCTGCCGTGAAATTCTCAGATTGCTCTCGTAAGGTCCGTCAACTTGCAGTCGGATCGATGCCATCAAAAGATCACAACGTGACCTCGAATTATCTGGGCTTCCACTTCATTAAGCAATGAATGATCAAATTCAACAACTCCAGAATGGCGAAGTCCAGCCCAGAATTGCGAGCGAAGACTTCAACATTCGCCACCTTTTTCTCCACCGCCATATGCACCACACTTCCTACAGTGTGCTGCTTGATCAAGCCGTGGTCACACGTCACCATTCAATTAAAAATGAAGTCGCACCTGTTCCAGCGCCAGCAAGATTGTCGTCTTTCTCCTTGGTCACAGTTTTAAGGTTTCAGAGGGTGTAAAATGGTGCAAAGTTTCTGCACTAAGACATATGCGCGATGATAGTCAAACAATCGGCCCCTCGAAATCTTCATTATTTCTAAATGGTCGATACGCTTTTTTTCACGTCGTACGCCGCTCGATTTGCGAAGACTGAGATGCTATCCCGACGAGGTGACAGCCACTTTACTTTTTCTTTACTTCTCTTAAAAAAGCAGAGACAACTTTGATCGCAACCCTAGCAGAGTTTGCCTCCTTACCAAATGCATCGACACGACCATCACCGCCTGGTTCAATAGAGGTGGATTTTGGATTTGCTACGCCCTTTGATGATACACAACTCGAATTGCCGCGTGGTAAGAAGTCGGCACAAAAATGATTCGAGCTCATAAGAAAGTTGGCAGGGCAATGACCTCGGCAGATACAGTATGTACGGCTATCGAAGATGTTAATGCTCTGCAGGGTGCATTAAGAACCAAGTTGCCAAATAACCTCGCATACGTGGATGTTTTCGGCCTCGTTTTGTTAGCAAATCGAGAGACATACGACATAAACAGACGATGACTATGTTATCGTCAGTAGTGAATGAGTTGGGAAGTGAATGATCTCAATAATGGTTGTCATTGATCTTCGTGGTACCTGAATCGGGTCCAATTGGCTGCAGAGTTTCAGACCAAAGACTCGAGATCCAGCCGTCCCATAATCCATGAAAGTCAAGAGACTTTTTTTGGTGAAATTCATCTAGCTTATGTAAACACAGGAAAATGAAACGCTTCAATTTGATGACTAAGAAGCACCACTTCGGCCGTAACAAGACAAGAATCCTTAAGAGCTCTCCATTCTCAATCTGCTTCAAGCAGCTAATATATTTCCTTTGCTGATTTACCCCACCAGTCGCACAAGCCTGTCGACAACCGACCCCAAGAGGCTCCCTTGCGACTGTGTTATACACATTATTCGTGTCAATTTCCAACGCAAAGCTGACAAAACTGACATCAGTTTCTCTTTGAAAACCTTGATCGTACATTGCACCATAATCTTTCCTTGAAATCTAAAATAGCCATAGTAGGAGCCATACTTTGTTTGAACCTCGGCTCAGATTGACCACCGTTAAGAGATCTTTTTTAAAAGACTTTCGCGTCACAAAATTTTTGCTGATTCAGTATTTCAACGAAATTGAAGTGCTTCTTCAGACGTCAAAGGGAGGCAATTGTAGCGAGACATACTTTTTAAGCCTTTGTAAGGTAAACTATTTAGCTTTATAGTAGCAAACTGCTCCTTCTTGTTTTTATTGAGCCTCAAATTTTGTAGTGCGGATTCCTTATAGACGTACGCAATCCAATGAAGGCTTCAACGAGCTGCTCCGTTGAGCTATCGATCCACGGTTGGTATCCTCGCGATCCGGTTCCAAAAGTGAAGTGAAGAACACTGGATGCAGCTTCAATCTCTTCGAATCGCAAAATTTATTCTCGACCTGGACTGGGCTGCTATATCTTGGCGCGAGTTGATTTGATTCAGCAAAATCGCGACGGACATCCAGACTCTTGTCGTTCAAAATTACCAAGTCGTCAACCTCGACTTCTTGGACAAGTATATTCTTGTCGCAATAGTATATATTGCACTCTTGTGCTCCGCTCAAACTGTCCTGCGCGATCTTATATGTATCGTAACGAAGCAAAGCCTCTTGTGCTGACGTTTTTGAGCTGCGAATTTCTGGATCGGATGCCACATCATCAGGTATATAACTTACATACTCTAATCTCACATCGAACGATGACATTCCAGTTGTAGAGTGTATGCGTCGATTGAAGGATGTCTTCTCTTGATGCAGAAGGTCATCCCAATCATTCTGAAAACACCTCGGAATAATGAGTAAGTTCGTACCGTTTGCGGCTAAAAGCTGTACACAAATTACGTAACAGCAAACACGGATGCTTGGCAAAGCTTGAACGTGACTTGGTTGCTAGGTCAGACACAATGGTCTTTAGCATACCCTGGATCTTTATATAGTTGCCAATGCCTTTTTTGCAGTATCGTCTGTTGTCTTCGTCGCGATGAACTCAGCCCTTATTGTTTAGCATTTAACGAATATAATGGCAACAATATGATCTAATTCTTATGGATAGTACCAATGCAGATGTGTCTTTGGTGCGATAAAATTACGCGGTTGTTGGTGCCGACTAAGATGCCGATGACGACATACGCCATATATATTGTTAGAAAAGATGCTTAAGCGATGGGGTTCATCTGTTTGGACTCTTAATACAAGTCAATGAATCCGAAAGGCTTTTCAAGATTTCTACGGACTGTCAAGATTCTCCACGGACATCTAATTGGGCTATGTTAGAGACATAATAAAGTTCATTGAAATATCGATCTTGGTATATACATAAAATACAGTAATTCTGACGATCTAGTTTGCTTAGACTCGTTACACTGACACATTTCGCAAGTGTTGACATTGAGCTAGTTGGAATTTAACATTTTCGGTCAGTCAGTATTTCGCACCGAAATATCTAGCGAAACACCTCCAGTATGGAAAGAAATTGAATGCGAAATTTTGCTCAATCTGGTACCAAGCCGGTGTCCGTCAATAAATGATGCTAAAGTCCTGGACAGCGATGGACAATCCAAGGATGAACCAAAGAGATGGTTCAAGCAGGCATTGTTTGACCAAGTACGTCTGCCTTTTTGGCAGCAACGTTTTGTGTTAAGAAGCCTGTAGGTTGGCGAATTGTGCACGATTATTGTCGGCTAAATCTAGCGACAAACTTGTCCGCGATACCGATGGTACGTATAGAAGAAACCATTGACATCATGTTCAGAAGTCATTGATTTCCGTTCATGGACCTAAGAAGCTTTTGGAGTGCTTCTTAGGCACTATGTTTCTGTTTTAAGGTTCTGCAAGGACGTTGCGGAGTTTGCAGGACCACTCCACGACAGAATGAAAAAAAAGTCCTCGAGAATCGATCGGGCTATCGGACGATCAACTAGGCTGTGTCACCAAACTCAAGTGTCGCTTGACGATTCCACCTGGTCTAAGTATTCCGGACTTTTCAAAACCATTTGGTATACGAATGGACGCCGCAAATCCTGCGATCGGGAGAAGGCTTGCTACAAAAAGAGGGAGAGCAAGAGCATCCATTTACTTTCTTTTAATCGGAAGATGAAGACAGCTGAGTTTAACTACCCTTTTGTGAGCAAAAGCTCCTTCCAATTATGCTTTCGCTTAAAGTATGGCGTGAGTATCTTTTGGTTCGACCATATAAAACCGAAACTTTTTAAACAGAAATGATTGATCCTGACGCAGAAGACAACAAATCGCAAAACAGCTCGATAATATACTGAGCTTGCTAAATTTCCCTTTTTCTTCGATTGGATTCGCGGTGAAACTATCATTGGGGCTGATGCACTGTCACGCAAGCCAAAATTCTAAAGTAGAGCTGCCGAAGTAAGCTTTTAAGTGCTTCTGGCAGCGACCAAGAGCCGCAAGATCGTGGCGAAAATCAGAATGAACAAGGTTACGATTTATCGATCCGCAAAGATGGAATAGAGAAGATAGACATCTACAGTATATTCTTAAGAAGCGCAAAAAAGGAGATGATCTGCCAAAGTACTCATTGCAAGATGATATTTTGTATCACCAAATATGTGCGTAAATACATTATAATTAATGTAGTAGTCAGAAGTACTGAAAATTGATTAAGTGGAAAACACACAAGGCCAAACAAAGGAATCGCATTATGCATATATGTATGCTGAAAAATCTTTAGACCATAAACAAACATTAAAAACAGCCTCTTATTGTTAACCTCCAACTTTCAGATGTCGGTAACAAAATCATGATACTTTGTGCTATTAAAGACTTCGTAGAAAGATCCGAGAAGCCATAAACGCTAGAACTCTAGCCTCTTATTATTAAGGACTATCAGGAAGAAAAAACGTGGAGCGGACATGTTTTGCTTGTTCAGTTATGACGTTTTGGCGCTGCACTTGCGCAATACAAGCGTTTTAGTGATTATCTACTATATCGAAGGAAGCTTGCTCTTTACATCACTTTTATGAACGCTATGAAGTGTTATTGCTAAACGCGCTCACAGCAGGCTTCGATCATGTATTGACAAAGCTCCTGAGGTAGTTTTTTGTTGATCTCCATGACATGGCGGCCACTATATAAATGTAGCTTTACTGAGAGCGATTTTCGTGTAGATTTAGACGATAAACAGCACCTCCGTAAGCGTAGACCCCATTTGATTTCAGAAGTGTATATTAGTACCAGCATCTTCTTTGTAATACAACAAGCCATAGTCCTAGGCCGTAATGACACATCTTATAACAACCTTTTTTATTACAGCCAAATTAATGAATTTTATTGAGCTGCGGTGATTGGCGAGCAAGCACGATGAAGGCCAAATGGATTTCTAGCTAACAAGATGCAACAAAAGTCAGATGTACGAACAACTTTTACGTGTGACTTTGTAGCTGCCGCGTTCACACCCGTGTATGTCAGCTTCTAAAATCTAATTCGCGATTATGAACTCCTTCATTCAAAAACGCTTTAAGAGCTAATTACTTATGCAACACGTACCTCTCGAAATTTTATAGACGCATAAATCCATACAGAACTACGATTTCTGAGGCATCTGATGCTCTTTTTACAGCGCGTTTATCTCGTCATTATTTACAATTACCTTTGACTTCGACACTGGTAATTCCCGCGCTTGATAACAAGCACAAGGAGTAATGCGTTATACAAAGTCAATTTGATATACTGTAAAAATGCATGTAATCGTTGATACGACACTGCATTGCATACAGGCCGGTAAATTACCGGTTTTGGTACCGGTCCCGTATTGGTAATGACGTCATTGAATGAAGTCAGTGGCTTCTAGAGGCGTCGCTACATATCTGTATGCTTATGAAAAATGGTAAAAGTGTTGTACCATTTGTAACATCATTATCATCGAAATACGATATATGTATGCGCCGTGACCTTCAGAAGCGAAATGTGATGAAGATGCAAAGTTTTTTTACGTTGTTCATTATTATCGTGTCGAGCGGCAGCATAAACGCTGCTGCCATAGCTATTAAGTATTTGTATGGAAAAAGGCCACTCAAAATCATGTGACCACACCGTTGGTGCAGCACAAGTGCTTTAATTATATAATAAGCGCTCTGTAACAGTAATGAAAGCATTTTCGAAGGAGGACCGAAATGAAATGCTCCTACAAATGAGTCCGTGAACTACGTACGCCATACTGAGGGTACGCAAGGTGTACATTCAGCTCGCCTCGGTGGGACGACAAATTTTCATATATAAAAGTGTTTAGAAAGGTTGATTTGACTCCATTCGATCTCAATGGTGCACAGAGTAAAATGTCCGATCAAAGTAAGAGCGAGGTATACCACTTATCAAGAAAGAAATAAGATGAGTCATTTTGTAAACTGAACCTGTTCCGTGACTTTCGAGCATCATACGAGCAGCCACATTTTTAAGCATGAAAGCATGTTTTCAACTGCTATTTTTTCATGCTAAAAATGATGATGATCAGTTGCGGTCTGAGGCGATTCGTACCGCCACGTTGAGCATACAGTATGTCTTAGTAGCCATGAGGCTGTTAGTTTTGTTCTTGATGCGCTATCAAAAAAAATCATATTAGAGAAGATAGATGACCTAGGTTTTCAATTGCCAGACCTGATTTTCACAAATTGATGCTGGATAAGACTCATCTATCTTATTAAACTTAGCATCAATATTGCTTATTGTTGGAAAGAGCTTATTCTGTTTGATTTTTTTCAGCAAAGCAAGCATATACTTCTACGCTCTGCAATTGATACTATTAGTTGGCTTGTGGTGTCCCATACCGTAAAATTTTTAAAGTGATACTAAAAAGGTACTAAATAACGGAAGTGAATCTAGCCACCTGTCCAGAGCTAACGGTACGACCAAAATAAATAATTGCTCTATCAATTAAATGACTTTTGAAATAGCATTCGAAAATATCTTTATAGTTGCAGTCGATTTCAAACTTCGATCCCTTCATGTGAACATTTTTCCACGCACCCCAGCAGAAATTTGTACATTTTCTTTCTTTTCTCCTTTGTGCAAAGTACTGTATGACCTTGTCATAATCCGAGGTAACGCATCGCTGTATTATCGCAGGTGTTCGTAATATGTTGTGGCAACTCCAACTGACATTTGCAGCTCTTTAAGCGATGAGCACTATCCTGCAAGCCTGGTCATCAGTAGCTGGCTTGCCATAGGTCGAATTAAAGTGTGCGATAATTTGCTACGGTGTTCACATGTTTTGACTCGGCACACATTATTGCTCACAAAGAAGGTGTACACGGAGACATACGATCCTCCGGCAAAAGAGTTCTTTTTTCGGTGTTAAACTTGCAATAAGTTGTATTATAAGAATTGATTTATCTAGTACAATAATATCGTATCTTGTTCGTGACTCTAATTTCTTAAGCCCTTATGAAAACTCTGCAACGAAGGCACCATTTATTATTCTCCAATGCCTCATTATGCAGATCGATAAAAAAATGGTAGGGTCCATATTAATGGAATGACAGTTTAGTATAGAAAGTCTAGCTTTTTGAGGAGGGATGTTACATCCTTCCTTGCAAAAAATTGCACTACGTTTAACAAAAAGGATCTGACTTTTCATCACTCTTTCATTTCAAGGCGAAAAGTTAATTTGCTCATAACAAGTACTACACCGGCAGCAAAAAAGGTTAACGGTCGGCCAAGTCATTTCATAGTGACCAAGCCTCTTCTAAAATGGGCTTCTTCATCTTTCAAAGTCGCCTTAACCTCAAAAGTAATCGTTGCGGCTGGTGTGCCTTTGTTACAAAGGCTTCAGCAAAGGCGAATCCTACACAGTGGTTAGTGAGCATCGAACTTTTCACTTGCCAGAGGATCAGTCATTTAAGAAATGCTCTAGAAGCCTACTCTATAGCAGTGGGGAATGAAAAACAGATTTTGTATCTGACATACACTTTTGCAGACTCCCTCCTACGTGCGATAAATGTGGTAGCTACTTGCCAGTCAAAGCGCCTGCTGAGGCTACTAAGAAATCCCCATTTTTCAGAAACGCTGTCGAAATCCCTTCATCGTTTATGATTGAAGCTATATGTTACAATCAAATCACTGGACATTTGAAAAGCCCAACAAAACGAAAAGAAGAATTTCCACTTAGAACGCTCTCGTTGTTGACTTCACCAAAATGGGGAGCAGGAAAAAGAGAAAATATCTAAAGACGACGATCCTTAATATTTTTTTGAGTCGTTCCAAATAACCAAGTCAGTTGCGTGGGCTACTTAAAAGAATCGACGCAACTCACCGTCTCGCGGGATGTCCACTCACTCTCCAAACAGCGGTTCCGACGAAACAGAAGAGAGGCTTACGAGCGGGTACAATAGTACCGATGCGGGCCCGAAAGCCAAGCAGTAAGCTTATATGCTTATTTCGCCGCTAGGATCCTCTGGAGGTAAGTATCTATGTACGAAGTCGAGTTGTTAATTTAGTGCGACCGGACAGCATCTATTCCGCAGTGCACCAAATTTTTTTGAATCATTCTTTCGAAGCATTGAAAACCTGGGTGGCTGGGACCTGGTACGATTGATTTCTCAGGTACTCTCCGGCTCTCTCACCACTGCCACAGCTCAGTCAAAACGGATTACATGGGCCTTCTTAATTCTTCCAGGTTCAAATCTGCATCGTGTTTATCCGAGACCGTTTACATACTTACAATCGTACTCTTTGCTTGACTGATTGTATTCAATCAACAATCAATGAAGTCAATAAAACTGGTTACCTTGAGTATGAAAAAGCTTTTTTTCTCTTCCTTACTTGCCTCAGAAGTATTCTTTACGAATTAGCAAAGCTCACATGAACAGGTTCGAAGCCAGCGGATGCGTGGATTATATTTTGATCTCAAAGTCAACCATGGATGACTTAATGACCCACTGGTTAGTACATACTACGCAGTTTGTCTTCTAGCACAAAGCTGGCCGATTACGTCGGACAATCTATCTGTGGACCATCTATCGGTGAAAAAGCGGCTGTTGAAATTACTAAGTGGGTTTCCAATCACTGGAACAGTGTTTGCCAAAGTACATAGATAACTATAAGGGACGATACCCAGTACCGCCGTGCCCCAAAAACACGAATTTAGATGCCGAAATTTTTTTTTGGGCCAGAAGCCATGCTTTATGCACCTGCCGTCACAAGACGACCAGCTAAACTATCAATATTCTTTATGAATAGGGCTCTTTGTCGATTTTGAAGACGCTCGTGACACTCAGGGATACCGTTTACATTGTATTTTGATATTTTCTGGCGAATCTATGTCTCTTGGTAATCTTCTGTTAGCCACCGTGTATTGTGGATGTATGTTACCTACTTCCAGAGCTTTGCTACCTGCAGTTAGTGATTTACCTGTAAGGTTATGGTGCTTAAGGTTAAAACACAATCTTAAGTACCTTTGATACCCGGTGCTGTAGGATAACGTTCAAAATTTTTTTGAAGGTGTTGTCACTTTTTTATGCCGTAGCCAGAAATGCACAATGTATGGATCGCATGCTGGAAAAAGTCAATAGCTGTTATTTACTCAAATTTGTGCCACAAGACTTTCACTTCTAATGTGCGTACGGCTGCTTTACAGTAAAAGCTGAGCAAGTATAGATCCGAGGTAATTATTGGAGGTGTTACAGGTATTATATTGCTCACACTAGATTATACTCATTCATGTGAAGTAAGTGTTTGCTGTCAAAAAGTACATACACTCGACATCAGATCTACCTCAAACCCAGGGAAATTATAAACAGTCTCGAACAGACACCCTCACCCTTCAGCCGTTTTGCTTCATAATTTATGCACGAGTCTGGCATTTAATAAAGCCTATATAAGACCACCGCATTTTAACAAGTATGGTGGAAAGACAAAATGCCTTTTTGGCCGTTCGACTATGTGCGATAAATACTTGTGTATCTGAATCCCCTGGCATTTAAACCGACGAGTTGCAAAGATCTCCCTGAAGAAATATATGAAGGATGATGGCACACCACAGACCATTGTGTACGACGGAGACACCAATTTACAATTTAGTTGTAGCAAGCAATCGTGTTGATGACTTTTTTGCGTTTGGCTGAGATGACCTGATATCGACGCATACGCTGTCAATTGAAACGTCACCGTTCAGAGAGGATCCATAATATGATTCTTGCACGTCGGATCACATGGCATCAGATTCAGAATTTCCACAGATTGAAAAAAACAGCACAAGAGTTTTACTACGTAAAAATACTTCAATTGAGGTCGCACGAGCAAGGCAGGAGAGCACATGAAGTACAATAACGACAAAAATAGACAAGTCCAAGACTTCCAGGCTAGCAAAATGGTGCTTTTATGCGTAAAGAAATTAGACATTCGTCACAAATGTTTTGCTCATTCAAAAAGACCCGGAACAAGATATCACACTCCATTTACGATCAGGAAGAAAGTTTTGCGAGATTCATAAGGCTGAGATATTGAAGGGATAGAAGCTGCATCAAGTGTCACGCACTTTACTGTCTAAGCCGTATTGCAAGGACCCCGAGTGTCGGCAAAAGGTGAATGAGGTCATGTTGGCCAATGGCTCCGAGAGACAATTCGATAAAGTGATAATCGAATACCTCAAGTACAAGAAAATCTGCTTTACTAAGGTTTTTGGCTTGGTAAAACCAAGCCCGTGGGGAATCGAAAGCAGATTTTGATTTCATCGAACTCTGATTGGAATCGGAAAAGATAAACCCTACCTTTACAATCTCGAAAGGAGGTCATGTGACGAAACTATCGCCACCGGTTGGTTGACAATAGCGGCTTCTACTTCATAAAGTTACCTTATCTCCAAAATACTTATGGCATTGGTGCTATCCAAAGAAATAGGCAAATACACAGTATTAGACCAGAACCGGGGTACAAATGTTCCATATTTATTAAGGGTCGAGAGACCATATCTGTTGAAATTATATTCAGAATGTGTCAAGTGCCAGATGGAGCGATGAAGAATGATAGCCTTATCGATTGTAGCAGTAGCTGAATGGCTGAGGGCCATCAGTTAGGCCATAGCAAGACAAAAATTCCGTGCGTGCTCAGCATTAGACACTAGCTTCTAATTTGCTCTAAGCAACTTAGTCTCCTCTTTCTTCACCTACCTTTCCCCACTTGTTGTCAAAATCTTTCTCCAAGACTGTGTTACAGTTAACGGATTCGCGGAGCCGTCAATAATTCTTTTTGAAGTTATTTTGTGCTAACAAATCAGTAAAGGTACCAAATCGATGAATCACGATGCTCACTTAATGTATTTCAAAGGTAAAAAACTAACATTCACAACGCATGTATCTGCCCTTAAGCTGTCAGGGCGGGGATAGCCTGAGGGTCCGTGTTGAACATCTCGCTCGGATCATATTTGGTTTTGATTTGCTGCAGCTTTTTAAAATTGCCGCCGCCGTACAGGTACCCGGCCAATTCGTTGATAGTCAACTCGTCATCCCGGTACGTCGGGAAGCCACCCGGTACACCACCCGACGCTTTGTAAGCGTCCACGAACTTGTAAAAGTTGTTGCGCATTGAAGTAAGCGAAGTCGTGGGAAACGAAACGTCGAAAGTATCCGTGCGCATATCCCAGCGAACAAGTAGTAGATTGTCATCGTGTTTCCAGGCCGAGTCATCAGCTTTGATAGTTGACGTATATTTGCCAGCCCAGATGTCGATAAAGCCCGAGAGCGAAGCACTCGAATCCTCAGAAGAAAAGGCCGTGTGAGAAAACAGTGCGGAAGCCGTGGCATTAGTCAGTGGGGTCTTGCGAGGGATCGTCACTGAAGTGATGTAAAAGAAGCGACGAGGTGTAATTGTCTGGTCAGCAAGGCCTGGGGTGCCAATCGACTCGGAAGTCCAAAAATCGTTCTCACTGGACGTAAGAACCATAGTAGCAGGAAGGTGCTTCATGAGCGTTCCAAGAACCTTCGTGGCTTCTACCTTTGAGCCGTAGAAGAAGCCTTTAAGATCCGCTTTGGCTTTGAGGCTAAATCGGATGGATAAGTGATCATTGTTGTCCTCGCTTAAGGCCCACGTTTGCGTTCCAATTAAAGCGTCCACAATGTCTTGTTGCGTCGGCTTGTGGCTCGAATTAAATGCAATAGTGTAGTTTGTCACTTGTGACGACGGAGGTTTAAACGTCTTGATCTTAAAGTCCACGACCACCCCCATGGAACTGGCGGCTCCACGGACCCCCCAAAATAGATCCGAGTTTTTCTGTGCGTCAGCGTCGACAATTGTACCGTTCGCAAGAGCGACACGCACAGACACAAGATTGTCTAGTACCGTACCAGTTGCACGTGACATTGTACCGAAACCCGAAGCAGCGACGCCGGTCATGCCGACATCGGGACAACGACCGTGGGGGAGAGCTCGCTGGCTTTTTTTCCACAAGAAATTCGCAGCTTCGGAGATCATGACGGGGCCACCGTATGATAACAGTTCCGTTGCCTCGTCGTAGACAAGGTGCTTCAGAAACTTCAAATTCATGACGAGGGCACCATTGTTTCGCCCAAAGCCCAGACTCGAGAATGAACGGTTGCCACCCAACGTTGTTACTTTGACACCGGAAGCAGCGGCACAATTAAGAGCAGCCGATACTTGTTCTTCTGTATTTGGGAACACAACGACCGAAGGGACGGGACTCACGCGCGAGTTCCAGGTCTGAATGTCCATGGCCCAAGTCTGGGTCGTGGGCGTCGATTGTTGGATCCCGGCCTTCTCAAGGCATGTCTGGACGTTCGTAGTGGCTGCCCCAGCAGTGGCAGCATCACTTTGATAAGCAAGAACGAGAGAGGAGAGCGCGACTATGGCGCGACTGGCGTCACGAAGCGAAGACACCAACATTTGCCTTGTATCGAAGAGCGACGCTTTGTGTGTTGCAAGGCAAATTCGAATTTGAATCCACTCCAGCATTCTTTTTCGCTGCAGTGTTTTGATTCGGGACAAGATGACGGACGCCACAACCACATCGTGGATTTGTTGGGGGAACAATGTACGACGACAATGATGTTGTCTATACACCTTTCGCCCTGGTCACCACCGCCCATAGTTCGGCGCCTCTTTTTAGCAGACAGGCAAATCTATGTCGAATATTCGAAAAAAGATGGATACAGCTCACTCATTGCCCATCTCAAACACTATCCCGGATGCATTCTCATTTACGGCTGGTAATATAGCCTTAACTTTGTCGAGACGACGTCCAATGAAGAAAATTTACAGGCCATAATTCGAACGCGTATACACACTATCTAATCGTCGCAAAGACCTTAACACTCAATTACTACACGCAAGTTCACTCAGATGAAAGACAGGGGCTACTAAGCTCTGATGATCATGGTATGATTTGTTATAAATAGACGGGAAAGAAGACTGACACAGGTATGATTTGACATGTCGATTATACAAGAAATAATGTCGTTGAGGCAGGGCACACCCAAACTAGCTGAGAGGTTATCTACTTTAAAAATCGGTGGCTTTCTGTTCTCCGAAAAGTTGTCGAAATTGAGCAGATCTTGCTTTTTCGTGTAAAGTAGGCCATTGTAACAAAACGATCGTCTTAAAATTTCACGTTTAGAGCCCGGAGCATAGTCAAGTATACACATTCGCGATCCCAATTTGCTCACGTCGTGACGAACAAAATATCTAGCACAATCATACCCTAGAAAAAGACTATCCTTTTATTTATGATAACACAAAATTTATGATATACGTCGCGGTGGATGTGTCACCTTACACTATTGATCGTGCCTTTTCTAACAGTGTCCAATGCGGGGGTTATTTAACCAGGTTGTATGGTATTAAGAGCAGCCCATTTACGTAATTCTAGATTTTCGCTGCTTAAAAAATAAATTTGAGAGCCTGTTTCAGAAAGCGCAATCACTCCGAATTTTGACTTTATATAATGAAGATGCACCTCCAATTGCTCTCCATCTCTTATCAGCAATTCTACCGACCGATGGCTTTGGTGATGAACACAAAATCTTTATATGCAGCACTTACCGAAGGCGATACAACGGTTATATGGTACCAGTGGTATATGAGTACGACAGTACAATATTTTCCTATATTATTTCTTTATTTTAAAAGCATCTTTGCTTTCTACATTTTTCTCGCAGCTCTATTGTTTTCGCGAGGTATTAAAGCTGAACTATAGCAAAGATGTACAACAAGCTAAAATATAGAATCAAAGTGCAGGATATAAGATTTGTACCAAAGATGAGCATATAATGTACTGTTTCCTGGAATATATTTATATTATATATAGGGAGCCGCTAACCGCCCCCCCCTCCTTAACGCAGTACCCTTAAGCTATAATAATAATCTATGATTGGTTGGAGCAAAACCATTGGATTTGAATGTTCTGTAAGATATAGAACATTCGCAATGCAAAAAACCTTGCAAGTATGGAAGCTGATAATTTGATAGCGATCGCGACAGAAGATCGTTGTTTTCAAAAGCAGGTTAAGGAGATTAAGGCATGAACGAGCAGTCAATTAAGTACTAGTAGACCGAGCAGAGTGTCCTTGATCATCGACAGTACCGAGAGCATCAAAGTTGATCTCTGCATTGGCTGTGCAAGCCGCATCGTGGCATGAGCTCTTTAATGATTTTGATGCTTTTCGAATGCACAGATCAATCTTGATGCTCTCAGTACTGTCGATGATCAACGACACTCTGCTCGGTCTACTAGTACTTAAATGTCCACGTATGGAAGAAAGCAGATAATTTGATAACGATCTAAGAAGCAGGTTTATATTACGTGCAAGTAACCTTGCACCAGAGCTTAGGGTTATGGATGGGCCGATTAGCGAAAGGGGCGGGGGCTGGTTAGCGGCTTCCTATATAAATTAATCTCTGGCAAGAACAAATTTCAGCAGCTATCCGTGTATTATTTGAGGCTACAGCTAAAGTCCGCCGTTGTGTGTAGTAAGGCTTCAGAGGACATAAATCAGGTTTGCTTCACTTACATAAATATTTTTATTCCTAATGGAGACACGGACGATATTTGTGCTGACTCTACGGCGAATAAGGTGCGCTTAGGTTTTCAGTAGATGCCACCAAAAAAAGCAGCGCAAAATTCTATGATTTTAACTGGCTTTCAATGCCTACATTTCTTGCCATCCTTGTAATGAACAAAGAAGTGAACAACTTGTGTTTTCGCCGCTTACATGGTATGCATCGTGACATTGTAGCGTATGATGCTTGCACCGCCGTTGCTGATGTAAATAGAAACGTTGACTAATTTGGCACGGCATCTAGAGATGTTTGCTCTTCGGATAAGTCAGCTGATTACTATTTTAGCTCAGAAAGCCTCAGTGAACCCATTTTTACTGATTGCAATACCTTGTTGACACGCACAATTTTGCGACGCGCCAGAGTCGGCCAAACTCGATATTGAGTGTCTATCTCTCGCGCGTTGCTTGTATAGACATCAACCCAACGCTGTTGGCTCTTCCTCCGAAAGCTTTAAGCTCGTTGGAGGCACACTCAATATGAGGTTTCCCGGTAGGTTACCCAGCCGTACTTAGTAAAAGCGATTCCCTTGCTTTGAGGGCACGGCTTTTGTTAGTGGTCCTTGAAAGCTTTTGCGCAAGATACGGCTTTTGTTAGTGGTCTTTGAAAGCTTTTGAGCCAGACATGTATTCAGCCCTTTGGCTAAAGCACATATCGTGTGCCCTTGCTCACTGCAGCAAAACAGGGAATGTTGCTTTGCGTTGCAACGAATATACCTGCTGTGACAAGACCCGATTCAGCGGGTTCATACACCAATACTTTGGGCTTTATAATACAGGGAGCTGCCCAAGTACGGCATTTCGAAAGATCGAGCTCGTCTGTGGCTGTACTCCTCTGAAAAAATAAGTGCTAAAAAAAGTGCGAACTAGCCCTTAAACTTATTTACCTTGACTTATTTGGAGACGCCATCAATTGTCAGAATTAAATATATGAACTTCACGCTCACCTTTTTACAAGCAAGAAGGGTTGAATGTTTGCGGAATTCAAAGCTCGCTGTAAGGAACGTTGCTCTTAATAGTGTGCTGTGTGCTCTTAGGGCACAAAACACTACGGTAACGGGTGACCGACGACGACGTGACAAGCTCTTCGTCCAACCTCCGAGCATACCTCGTCAGCCGGGGTCAACGCCGCCATTAGTATCACCTGAGCTCAAAAATAAGGATTTTCGACTTTTTTTGCCTTCAAAAATGGTAGATGTTAGCTTCACCGACCGTAGGTGCTTCCTACTTTTGAATTTCTTGAGCCGTTCAGCATACTCTTGCTTGTAGCGCTCGTACGCCATGACGCGTTCCAGCTGCTTTGCAGCGCAGAAAGATATGTAGCTAGTGAGTCTATAGTAGTGCGAATGTGCTAGTTCAACAGCTGCGGAAAAGTTGTTCTATCCGTCCCGAAACCTTTGCGAGGTTTCAGATAGTTATTACATTTTAGAATGATGTCAACTGTTTCCAGGTAAGACGACCTTGCACAGATAAGACATGCAGAGATGTGTTTGATTGCTCGGTCAGCAATCGATCGGTATCTCCAGTTTTTATGGGGAGCTGCGTGTGAGGTAAATTGCTAATTTACTCAATACAATATTTGTTATGTATTGGTCTTACCTATTATTGTTTATGTTCGCAAAGTTATCCATTAGTTGGCTTGCACGAATCGTGTATAATTTAGCTTGCTGCCATTCATTTAGCTCACTGTATACGTTGCACAATTTAAATTTCAGTTTCATCATTATTCAAACGACTAAAATGCGTTGCTTAGCACAGGGAGATAGTGATTTGTGAATAGCTTAAAATTTGAATTTCTCAAGCCTATATCTCATGTTACTATGCGCGGTATGATTGTGCACATGCATGATTACGTCCTTTCTTCTACTTCATGAACTGATGATAAGTAAGTAGGTCCCGTACTAAATAATAAATCCATCAAGTGTTGGGATCTAGAGCCTATTGGGACGTTACGTCGATAACTTCATCAAGGTAAATGTGGCCTACACGACAACTTAATGATATCTAAGCACGTGCTACCCATGTTCATGAGGAGACAAGAGCCTAATTCGGTGGCACTTCCAATCGGTCACCAAAAGAAGCAGCGACCGTGCTAGAGTTTGCAGAGAATCTATCGACGGTATTAAGGCTATAGAGACTATTAATGCCATCTCATAGCAGCACAACAAACGCATTGCTTTTCGCCCAACGGCCACGGAAGTCCTTATTCCTTGGCAAACTGACGCATTGATGCCCCCTTTGTCACAAGTCCGAAGATGTTTTTTCACCGCAGGCAACGAAAACGCGGCTATCGTACTTCGGCAGTATCGTCCCTTGTCTTCGTAGTGATGGACGCGGATCTTTATGTTAAGGGATCAACAATCACCATGACGGCATCAAATCCACCTTTGGTCTCCATTTAAGACACGATGAAGTCCATTGCGATGTCGAATTATCTGATGTTTTAAAATTTCAGGGACTGAAGTGATCCTTGCATGTTAGCTGCTCAGCCTCGTTGCGCTGACACACTTAGAAAGTGTTCACATAGCGCCAAACCTTCTCCGTCGTTTTTGGCCGGTAGTACCTTTGATGCACGGCCAAATAGGTCTTGTAAAATGCTGAGTGGTCTGCCGATAAAGAATTGTGGATTTCACAGATGACGCGATAAGTTATATCTTTGACGTCGGGCATTTACAGTCGCTGAGTATCATCTTCGCCTAGTATATAAACAAAATATCATTTTGCAGCAAGTAGGTTTGGGACATCATCTTCTCAATTCAGCTACTTGATGATAGACTGTAGGTCTCTATTCCACGCATTAATTGTCTTCGAAGGTTGAGCAGCTGTAACCCTCTTTCTTCCTGATTGTCGTCACAATCTCGAAATTCTTAGCCGCTTTCAGCAATTCTTGCAAGACAATCGGGCAGCTTTACTATAAGTTTATAATTGCGTGACGTTGTTGATGAGTAGTTTAACTACTATTCAATTTTTTGGTGGTTGGCGGCCTTCTTTTCCGTTTAGTATTAAATGTATCGATATTTTACCCGCGCCTTCTTGGTTAAGTATTTAAAGTTTGTTTTTTTCGTTGTACTATTTGTAAAAGCGTGATCAATTTTACATTGACACCGTTATGATCAATTGATGCGGAAATATATCTACCTTTTATATTGAGTTGGTTTTTATATTTTTATATTATTTATGTAACTTTTAATTGGTCAGAGTCAATATACATTTATGAGTATTTCAAATCATTTTATTTTAACCTTTTTTTATTTTGTCTAAAAACTCCAGGCTAACGCAGGCTAAAATTATGAAAGTTCAATGAACCATCGACCTACTCCGCGGTCTGCATCAAAATTATCATAATACATTTACGATCTATCTCGACCGAAAATGATAGATCGAAATAATACACACGCCATACTTTGAGTGCATGCATGATTACACGTAACTCTTTCTCACGATCGAGGTAGTCAAGCTTTGTTGGCTTCAATTTCTTATCGGTAAAAGCGATAAAGTCCTTTAACTTTTCCGTGCTTCGAAACACGACTCCCTCGATCACAGAATCTGAAATGTTAATTCGTATACTGAAGTGTTTCAAAAGTCCGGAAGACTAAGAACAGATGGAAGCGTCAAGCGACGCTTGAGTTTGGGCAAGCTACATAGTTTATCGTCCGATAAATTGATCGCTTCTTGGGAATGTATTCCCTTGATGCTATCATGGAGTGGTCTTGCAAATTTCCCGAGTCCTTGTAGTACATTGAAAATGGACTGTAGTGCCTAAAAAGCACTCCACTTGCTTTTCCTAAACCATTTCTCGATGATGTCAATCTTGTCAGGGTCATTAGATGAGATCCCATGTCCTAAAGCCGCAACGTGGTCTGCGACATCTCCATTATGCGTGAACAAGCCGAGGTCGTCAAAGCAGATTTTTTTGCATTCCCCGAAACTCGAAAGACTTTTTGCAAAAGCAGTTTAGACAATCCCGAGCTACCGCTTAGTCCCTTGAGAGTGACTACATACCATGTGGGATCGAAAAAGCGATTAATGAAACATTCGATATACGCAGTTTAGCCTGGTAGTAACCTTAGAGTAGGTCTATGCACAAAGGCCAATGGCTTCCGGACACGGCGTCAAAAGCGTATATCTTATGCGGCATCACTATCGCGGGCAAGGTTGTCGCTACATAAGTTGTGCACAATGTACCAACCTACACATTTCTTGACACAAAACAATAAAGCCAAAAAGGCAGACGGACGAGACCGTATAATGCTCACCTAGAATATCTGTTTGGTCCATTCTTAGATTGTTTTGCGCTGTTCAGGACTCTAGTGCCTTTGTTTGACGTTTGAAAGGTTGATACTAGGCTCTGCAAAATGTTGTGCTAAAATTCCTTCCGTACTGTAAGTGTCTCGCTAGGAGGCTATGTGCGGAAATGGATATCCGCGTACTCGCGCAGCATTTTACAGGCCCATTTGATCTTAATATATTCTCATCCTGGATTCTTAAGGTGCTCAGTCTTTTTGAAATCATGACGAAGACAGCTACACTGCCTTTGTTGTGACAAACGATTCTCAAGTATTGATATGAAAAAGTTGCTGCGTCGTTTTTGACTGCCATAGTGGCCTTGTAATCGATGCTGAATACAAATTAATCTATGCTATGCCTAGCAACACATTAGACCGGACACTAATTCTGCGAGTTTTATTAAAATGACGCGTGGTGCTTCGTAGTCGTAATGCGTCTTGTTGACCAAATTATATCTGGATCTTGCTCACGAAGCCATATCATGCCGATGTTAACATCCTTATTAAAATCAGACATGACTTGAAGCGTTCCCGACGTTAAAGGAAAACTAGAAACTTGCGATTTTTGGTGTACGGCTTGTCGGAGTAGCGAACAACCGAGCCGTAACCAAAGTTGAGTTTCCTCATCTCAACCTAGTCACTTCGATCTCATGTCGATTCACGTTAATCTTCGAATACAATATAGAATATATCCATTGTCGATGAGGACGGTGAGCGTCACTCTTGACCAACCTCTAAGCTTGAGTTTGTGCATAATATAGTAAAGTGCGCCTCCTAAGAAACAAAGTGTTTCCTTACGTTAAAAACGGTGTATTGCGGCGATAGGTGGTCGACAAAGCCCACCATTTAGTCTATTCGCCTTTCTTGATCTTCTTCTTCTTTTTAAAATGCTTTGTTTACTGAGGTCGTGACTTGTTTGCACGATAACCCGGTGTATTAGGCACCGTCTTGATTGACTTGGACGATTCACGATTTCCTCTACCCGAGAAATGGGCAATTCTGACGCTAAAGACAAATTCACTGACCTTCAAAGAGTGCTCGGAATTTCTTCCTTGATCGATCTCGCAGTCTCCTCCGGTCACTCACTCTGAAAAAGGATCGCTTTTCCAGTTCACTGATTCCGATTTGATTTGGGATATCAAGTGACATTTAGAGACGAACTCGTGGGTAGCTTCTTTTTTGCTTTAGATTGAAAATCCTCTTCCGAAGACATTACTCGAAAATCTTAGATCTGACGTGGGTGCACAGTTTGCTTTTGAACAGTGTCCAATCCTTGTGCTCGTTCATGCACTCACGGTCGACACTAGAGACGAGATTCTAGTTGAACACGAACTTGCCTAAATTTCTAAAGATAGGCGTCACAAAGTCAAACGACTCTGTTATCATCAAGTGGTGCTTATTGACGTAGTGCTATTTCGTAGCGAAGTTTCATAATTGAATATTTTTGTCAAACCAATTTTTCACAAAAATGAGTTTTTTCTTATTCTGCTCGCATATTGATGCGACGAGAATTCAAAGCGCTTATCAGCCTGCTTGCATATAAGCTTGCGTCTGGACTTGATAGTACTTTTGTTGCTGAGTAATGTGAACCAGTAATTGCTGCATTGGCCGTAGGTCAATTCCTGTAGCTGTAGTACGAGTAATATTAGCCTGAGCGGTTGTATCTACTTAGCCATTGGCACTTGCCGCATTGTACGGTGTCGTCGCTCGTGAACTTGAGCAAAACGTTGGCTGTAAAGTCCTGTTAACGTCGAGAGCACTTATTTGGCTTCTGTTTTGGGTTTGAATATTGATGCTCTGCTGTTCGGCCTTTTGTTGGGTCATACTTGTAGGACTTCTCAGTATAATCGACCATGTCTTGACAAAACCTCAAGAAAAAAGTGAAACATATATAATTCTGTTTTATAGTCTTCGCTTACTGTATGAATGGATAGGGCGGTCTAATAAACATTCCAAAAGCTCTTGTGCTTGATGTATACGACTATTTAGGTTTTTAAAGATGTCGTGCACTCACTTCTCGGCGCCCGAGCTCATACAATCATGGATTTCGCTTCAGATAAATTAAACAAAATAAGGCTGTTTCACCGTAACTCCTTTTGAAGCTTGTCGAGCTCCTTGTTAAGGCTTATTAGGAACTCAGTGGTATTCTCGAACGGATTTGTGGGCTTACTAGTCTTTCGTTTTTCTATAAAGTGAAGCCGAACGAAATAGCTCAGCAGTAATAAATGTAAATTTAGCATAGCCGAGGGGAAGCTTCTGAAAATTATTTTTCGTTTTTCAGGAGCAGGACAGGGATTCACCACAAGGCGAAGCCACTAAACCACAGACTATCAAAATAATTTAATATTTTTGTACCACACTAGCGTGCAAGCACACTTACCAGCCACTGAACGTTAAGTTCGTGCTGAAAGACTACTTTTTAGAATCTCGTACTTCCTACTAGGTGGCCCGAACAAAAAGTCACAAATTACTCGTTTTCTACCATGTAGAAATGAGCATCCTTGCCTTGAAGCCTTAAACATGACACGACAAACACTACTATGTAACGCAGTCGCGGAGGAAGCCACTTTAAAGATCTGCTGCCGGACGAAACTTTGGCGGTGAGCGGGGCAAGGTCAATAAAGGAGGAGGAGTTGCGTATTGCAAATTAAGGAGTGATACTGAATGGAGAGTATTCAGGGACTCTTGTCTTGCTATATTCTAACGACGTCTTACACATCTTACATTTATTTTCTGCCAATAAGGTCTCTTGACTCCTAAGCTTCTCCAAGCCAACTCTTGTACAACGAAGGAAGCAAGACCTGCTATTATTTCTCCCCATATTCTATTATTTGTCTTAAAATAGAGGTGGCGTTTCTAGTCATGATGTTTTAAAGGTGTTTATAACGCTTCAATGCATGCTTGAGTCTCTAGTATACATCAGCTAAAAAGTACTTTGATCGCGAAATTTTATGTTTTGCCGGAAAGTGGCAGGTTTAGCCTATAATTCAGCTTCCACCTTTGCGTAATGTAGCAAATAATATCTTGACTACATCCTTGGACCAGGGAGTGAGTGTCGTAATTGCTTTTCGATCGTAGAACGACAAAAGAACTTAAAAATTATTTTCTTGTATTGGACGGTAAGCCAAATTTTGCTGTGATAAATTGTCACGGAGTCTTATAGTAAGTACTGTACGGCTGGAACCGCGTGGTTTTAAAGATTTACGACGTCAATATTGGTATCGCAAGGGTTATCTTGAATACAGTTGCGGTAATACAAGCGCCCTAACCTGACAGAACGGAAAAATAGTTTGTTAAACATCTCGTGTGATGCACAGGAAGACGCCGAATGCGCGGACCAATGTACTCAGGAATTCGAGGCGACGGCAACTGAACTGCTTCAGTCGATCCGAAAGATGTTGAGCCGGCTTTATCTGTTCGAACAGTACGCCAAAAATAAGGGCTGTCTCACGTGAGCAGGGCACTAAAAAAGATGTCGGGTGCTATTCTAGAAATTAAGTATAGGCATCTCGTGTTAGTTTAGATCCTAGAGCTGTCATGTATTGTGTGGCCCATGTTTACTCGCGCCATGACTCGCAATTGGCGAACCTTGATTTAATCAAATAGTCAATCACCTAAACTAAAGGTCGCACTATTTTGCGACCATGGCTTTCCCCCAATTTACCTTTGCTTATCTACTACAAGCTGCTGTGCGTCGCGTACATATTTAGTGACTGATTGACAAAACAGCAAAATTTTGACACAGAGTCTGTGCCGACTTGTCGCGTTAGATTTTTTTTAGTGGGCGGTTATGTGGTGCCTACTAATAATAAATGTAAGGCTAAGTCCTTGATTCAGTAGCTCGTTTTTTGTAGCGCGTCGGTGGAATGACTATCGCTCTCTGTGGTGCTACACGCGTACATGAGGAAGCCATAGATAGCGCAGAGAGTGTCGGCGTTGACACCAGTGGGTAGGGGCTATCCAGCTGCTCCTCTCTAGGGTGAATCCGATGAGCAGCAGCGGAGCGAACATATCTGTAGTCAAGAAAGTGCAGAACGCTCTAAAAATAGAACGCATTCACGAGTCCGTTGATACGCGCTTGACTTAATTAATAGCAAAATTTACCAAAGATAAAACACACTCCACATGAAAAATCGATAGAGCGTAGCCACGTTCTGTTTGTCTGTCTTTTTCGGAGTAAGCAACCGTAAGCAATAAGTGTCTAATATTTATAAACAAACAAAATTTGTTTGTACTTAAATGTGAAACGGGATCTCAGTCTTAGACCATTGACTTGGATGATCAAAGGTGTTGGAAAACAGCATCATCATAGTGCACCGCTGGAATAAGGAATTTTTCAGAAGTCAATTAGAAAACACAGATATTTTTTCGTGCAGCCGAGATAGTTGGCAGAAGGCAAACCTAAAATTCGTCATTTCTAAGATTTGAGCCTTTGTCGTCAAAAAAAAGGCGCCTACCAAGAGTGCAATGGCTGTACTCTGACAGAAAAAGACCGCCGTACAAAAACACTCGTATCATTGAGGCTTCCAGAAGTGGTACGAAACTGCCACAAACATTTTTTGCGACCCAAATAACGAATCTCTGTTGTGTCATAACTGTCGTGAATGATCTTTGCGAGTAATTTTCTTTTTGTTAGGAGCACCGATGTCCGAAGTGTCGAACGTATTGATGCTGTACAATTAAAGCACTCCATCTAGCTGGTACCAATGGATCTGGCTACGAGGAACTCGGTTCGGTACTTTAAGTGTAGCTTTATTTGGTGTATGCAAATGCTCAGCAATAGTTGTGCTGACGCGATACACTATTGTAATTATTTGTACAGCGATAGTGCCAGAGACAGATGAGATACAGAATGCGCAATCAAAATCTTCATCTTCCTCCTTATCAGGTGACTGACGACCCACACGGCAAGTTCTTGCTGCCGCTAGAGAAACTTATGGGAAATATTGCTTCCTATCGGTGTGTGATATACCACAAAATTGTACTCCGAGAAAAATCAAAGCCATCGATGCACGCGCTTGAAGAGATGAAATCCTATTGCTGCTGCATTCAGCAACACGCGATCATTCTAGACTGTGAATGTCGGCTTACCGAGAACATTAACTCTGCCATCAGCCAAACCGCAGAGCTTGGCTGATATTCATTGTAATGTGCCGGATAATTTTCCTCGGCAACTTTCGTCTGACGTCACTTACTGCTCACGACGCGCATTCAAGCACGGAGAACAATAGTGCGTCATCCATCTCATTGAACCAATGCGCAACCGATACCAAAGCTTCATGCGTCGCAGACGACATAAAGTAGTTTCAGTCATCTGGAAGTAACAAGATTGGCATCTCTACCAATTTCGACGATGCTGCCGGTGCTGTCGTTCAGCTTGTTGAAATCGTTAGCAAAGTGCTACCAGCCCGTGGCCTATTTCACGTGGACTCGAGTGCGAACTGAGGCTATCGCGCACATGAATCATTTTGCGACTACTGGCTGTCAATCGATACATAATCCCATCCATTACTTTTTCTGTTTAAATCATGGTTGAGAACCCCTTCTCGACCACCTCTTTGTGTTTAATTCCCTGCTTGAATTCTCCCAGCACTGCCGTGCTTTTTACCGAGAGCCTTTTCTCGACCTCTCTTTGATGTGTGATAGCTTGATCGCACACGATTTTAAATGAAAGGTTTCCTCTTTATCGTTCTTAATGTCGGGAACCGCTACTCAAAAAAAATTCGAGCTGCTCGCTCAACCTCGTGTTGTTAATCCTCTTGGAGTCGTTTGTATTGAACGAACTTAATTGTACACATCGAACGCCTTGACATCAAAGATAGTGAGGGGTTGTTACCAAAGAAAATCATATCTTCTTGCACGTCCCCTCTGTGCAAGGTGCCAGCACAATTGGTAGCACCTTATAGTGATTCCTACTCCCATGCAGGTATGTAACTGCTCTTAATATTCGCAAAGGCTCCGAGACAAACAAAACTACCTACCAGTATCTGATCGACGTGCAGCTCGCACTGCTAAGAAGACCTTAAACTTCCATAAAGAGGTGGCTTCATTTGCAGTCCTTCCTGTAGCCAAACAGCTGAATCTCGTCACAGCGCTCGGTCTTCACGAGCATAGTTTATATACGAGGGCTCAGGCAGCACAAGTTTTGGTAGCCCATGCAGTAGTGCCTAATGTTTTAATAAGATGAAGCTTAATATTTTTACCTTGAAATAAACTGTTTTCTTCTAAAATGAAAAGGTCGATATGGTCACTAAGGCGGTCTTGGTTACGGGTGATCATGTGTATTTGGTGCTTGTACTCTCTTACTGAAAAGAATAGGCTCATGCCTTTTCAATATGTGCGCATTATGTCCAAGAAATATATGAAGAATAGTCAAATATAAAACTTCCTTCCTTATTAAAGCAAGCTTGGAGCTCCACCGGCACTTACTTGCGGATTTTCTTACTTACAAGCAAGAAATGGGTGAGCTTTGTAGGTATGTCTCATGGCTTAAGATACTCGATAGGGGTGCACCAAACTTTTGGCAGCTTCAACCGCAAACAGATTCGCTTCCCCGAAATTTGTAAAATAGCAGTCAATTGATTCAAAGATGGTGTCTGTGGACCCGCTTGCCGACTTAAGCAACATTTGCTGCTTTCAATATATCAAGCAATTATTAATGATCCGTGCGTGTGCGGAAGAAAGGCCAGCTAAGTTGACCTAATTCTGTATAAGATCACTGGCAAAGCCACACCCTTAGAATTTCGAAAGCGCTAATTACCAGCAGGGGCGAGGTCGCCCTGACGAAGAGGTGCTGTTTTCACTTAACGCGGTACACACCTTAAGAACTCAATCCCTAAGAGCTCGAAATTTTCGTAGGAGAATCAGCAGTAGTAGATTGCTTCCTGTTGTGTATTTGGCTCATTCGAAAGGAAGCATGTATAACCAAACACTTATTTCAATTCAGTATTGAAGAGAATTTTTCCTCCAAAAGGTACGCTCTAAATATTTTTCAGCGGGCCTAATTTTGTTGGCAGAATCACTAGCCGAAAAGGTTATAGAAAAAGATTAAAATGCAAGAGGAATCCTTGTATAGGTGGGAATCGTACTTGTACAAGTGAAAAAAGCGGTGTAAGATATAGTTGCACAAGTAGTAAACGAAGGTAAGTAAGGCACAGTGGGTAACACGGTTCCTCAGGTAAAATACATAGTACCACCACTCGCTCGTATTGCCTTTCACAAGCGGGAATCATAGATACAAGAGACAGTGGGTAGCACGGTTGCACAGATTGGTAACGAAATAGTATTATGTACTACTGACAGAGCTTCACCAAAAAAATATGGATTGCGATACAATATCGATTTCTAAGTGTCACGAACGACCCCGTATCTGACAAAAGAGGGAGAGATATGCCGCTGTGGCACAGCAGATGCACCTTCATGGGAGGCACTGCCAGAGGTGTCAAATTCTCTAAGCACCAAAGTATCTGAAAATAATGAGATCTACGATGAAAAAGAGCCGGATACATCTAACGGGTTCTGTGCAAGAGATGGAACACCCACACGAACATTCTTCTTTTTAGACGAAAGATGTCTTGGATCAGTCTTTAAGGCAGCGTACGTCGCAACTTATATCGAAGGTACTATAGAGTCTCGAGAATTGGGTATCTATTGTTAACTTATTGTGACGTCTAGAAACCTAGCGTTAGAACCTTCACTAGATAGTGGAACAAGTCTTGAGATTGATCTCGAGTCACCTTGATACCAGGCATGTTCACTGATAGGTGAGCAGTGCGGAAACCATTGATGCCTTCATCGCTGGAAAAAAAAAGTTGCATTGTGTGTGAGTCGAATACCGCCCTTTCTGTGCTCGAAAACCAAGCGGAAAGTGGCGACAAGGTCACGCTAACTTGACAACATGTTGGGTGTCCACAGATATGGTAGACGTATACTAAGAATTCGGACAATGAAGTCGGTCATACGCCTCACGGCGGTTAGTTTACTTAGATGTATGCCATGAAAGTATTAATTAATGCCAATCCATCTCCCAGCGACGTGATATTGTCTGTTCGCGTAATTGCATAAAGCATTACTGGCTTTCACCCAGACATAGTTTGACGAGCTATTCTTCAATTGCTTCGGAGAAATTAGCTGGACCTAAAGGCTCATTTAGACCACATAAGACCCGTTATTAGTGTCGTGAAGAACATAGAGCGTTGTATCATTATCTTCAAGTTCAACTTTGCGTAAAAGGAGAATAAAGCCCTCAGCTGCTTTGTAAGCAGATTTCGAAAAGCATACCCCGTCCTCATTTGGCCTAAACCAAGCTCATAAACAGAAAAAAATAAAATGGCAAGGCACACCTAATTAATTGCTGCTGGCTAAGTGGATCTTGAAAATCCCTCGTTCGATATATCAAGAAATTGTGCAGTGCTAGAAGAGCCAGCACCACAACGCTTGTAAGAACATAAAGAAAAGCCTTCAGCAGCAAGTATTCTGGTTTTATTGTACGAGACAAAACCGCCATTTGCGAAGCTTCCGACTGTACTATCGGCTGCGCGTTACTGCAAGTGGTTGTGAGCGTATAATTTCAATCTATTCCACGCAGTTTAGGGCTTCTACACAAATTTACCTATATATATGAAAGAGTTGCTCACCTTGAATTGAATTTCTAAGTGTATTTTTTTGGCTTAAAGTCTTCTATAGTTCTTCTAGACCAAGTATACTCGAGACGGAAATGAATTACACCCCACTTGTCCGGTGGAATAGCAAAATAACGGTTATTTTTCATTGATACAACTTTTCGCACTGAATACAAGTCTAGCGACTGCAATGTTCTTGCCGACGTGGCTTCGATCAGCAAGTATTGAGTTTGTCACGGGTGCCAACTAAAAGCTAAAGTACTTTTCGCCATCGCAAGCAAAGGTACTAGAGTCGAGTGCATAGCCCCTCGTAGCTGCAGAGAACGTAGACCACCTCTCCACTATAAAGTAAATTAGGCAAATCTAGCCCGAGTCGTTAGTTAAAACGACGAAGACGTTAAGTACAACTTTAAAAGAAACATGGTACCATAATTAACGGTCATTAAAGCTTAAAGAGAGCGTTTTTATTGGCATCCACAGCACACGGATGGACACACATGTACAAGGAGGTGGCTGAGTATGTGAATACTTTGGAGGCCGGCCTAAGGCCCTAAATAGGACGCTTATAAAGGCATTTTTTGATAGCTTTCAGCATTGGTAGACTGTAAGGATATCATAAGCCTCGGCTTTATTGTTAGCTTGTCGAAAACTAATGGCAATACGGGCATATGTTTAATTTGAGCAGTTGGCACCTATTCGGTGATTAAGAAAGCAGCAAGAATATTTATATATACTGTAACTATATATATTGGCGATGGAGTCAGATAAAGACACGCGCTCTATCGCTGCCCTTTTGCAAACGTTCTTTCAACTGATGTCAGCAATAGGTCATCCTTAGGCAGATGGCTTGACAAAAAGGGTCAACCGTATGCTCAAAGTCACACTACGCAGTATGCGCACTGAGGCGCCACTTTCGTGAGACGACATGTTATCTATGCTTGAATTGCGCTAAACTATGTGATTCACACATCCAGAGGCTTTTCAAGAAAAATGGAAGAAGATTTAAAGAAATTTTCCAAGTCTTAGGTTTCTTTTCTTAAAAGTCTGACTACGCAAAAAATCGACCGAACATAAACAGCAAAACGAAAACAGCGATTGCATTTCCCCAAGATGATCGAATAGAATTCATGGAAAAGCATACATAAACATCATAATGTAAGAGAATAATGTAATGTATTGTAATACGGTACGACTACCCGAAGACCGTTTTGACCTGTAGTGACAAGCAACGGGCATTTCGTAAGCATGTTAAAGCGACCGTCTTATATGCCAAGCTTACAGCGCCTGAATTGACACTACGTCGACATTAAGACATCTCAGAGGTGGTCCAGCCACCTTTCAGTAATTGTCAACTATTGAAAAGTCAAGACGATATCTAGCTCTTTTTTTGAAGAGTAGAAATCATACAGGTCCTTGTCCGTGTGTACTTGCGTAACGAGACATCAACGCTTTGCGCCATCGAGCGCACTGTACGCGACGTTTTAGCCAAGTATGGAATGTTGCTGTCCGTCACGGTGTGTCAAATAGGAGTGGCTTTAACAAGCTTCGTCCTGCGGTACATTCACGTCACTCCACGAGAAGCCCTTGGACCCCGTTAACATTGCCTTTGCCTCTCAATCCACCCCACATAGGAGCGCTGCTCACTTAAACAGTTGAAAAGTAGCAGTGCTTTTCCTCCCCGATCTTGTCTTTTTGATATATGGAGCAGCGCTTCTGCGCGATCAAAACACGTACGCGCTAAGTATTGCTCTCGAGGTCGATTTTGGCGGTCAAGCCTTGGCTATATAGCAGCAACTTCGTACTCTTGAAGCCTTCGTGTAGCGATGCTTTGCTTCGACCATGTGACCCAGTCAGATCGACCGTTGCGTGGATAACTTAAGGTCTCCAATCTGCGTCGCGAAATGTATTCCTATCGCAGCTCAATGCTCGACAGACCTCTTGAAGCGTACAGCATCAAAAGCACTCGTCGCATCAGCCTTAGGTGGTGATTATGGGCACTATCAGTACTCGTAAGAACTTCTGTATTCGTCTTAAGAGAAGGTCCAGTGCCTTAAAGAGATGTTAAAGACACCTGTATCGATCAAAATTCTCAGGATTGTAATTTTCTATTTCGTGTAGTTTGCATGGTGCGTTGAAGTTGATTTGCAAAGGTTGGTGAAAAGGCACTTCTTAGGACCGTAAGTAGTCGGACTTCTATTTTTTTATTGCTTGAAATTAAACAACGTAGTAAGTTAAGCGCGAACCGCCCGGCCGTCAAGTACTTTGCACAATATTGGTCGACGGTGGTCTACCCACATAGCGACTCGTCCAAAAGTTTAGTAACTTCAATCATTGTGAGTCGTTCCTAGGATTGACGCCTTTGACTTCACCCTTGTCCTCCAGATTCGAGATAATAGTGACCCCATCAATAAAGGCGATTTGGGGCGGCCGTGGCCACTAAGAGTCTTGAATCTTTATGAGAGCTTTCTTTATCACTGATGAGTTTGACGCTAAATTTAAGTGTCTATTCGGGCGACAATGTTGATCTGACATCATTGTCGTTAGTCTGCGGCTTCTTCGCACTCTAAGCAGGCGAACAACCAAAAAATGTTTGCCAGAGCGCCTGCGGCCATCTTCGACATATTTGTCGCCTTTAGGCGGAGATGTCTATTGAGAAAGAAGAAAAAACGCGCGTACCCGCTACAGTTGGTTGGGAAGCGCATCCAAAGTCTTCCTTTCCTAATTTGATATTCGGTGGGCGAACTTCTTAAGGCACACAGCCTACAGCACAGGTGCGCCATATACGGTAGGCGCAGTATTTGCTAGGAGGATTTGTTGGAGTTAATGCCTTTGCTGTAGGCACATCCTTAGATATGGAGTCCAGTCTATATATATATCACCTGTGTAATCCAAAGAAATCTTCCTTAAAATTGGCTTGATCGCCTTTGAATGATCCGGCCGACCGTCAACCTTCGTGTTGTCCATTTGCTTCTAAATTGAAGAGTGATGGATTATACTTTTCCTTTTCTATTAACTTTTGTACAAGTCAAGTGGGGGATATGAAACGGGCCATTTCGCCTGAAGCCGTGTTATATTACGGCTTCCTGACGAAAGGAGCCATGAAAGAATGGTGACTTCTGATGTACGACAGGCATTCGATGGGCACTAATGCCAATCTGTATACTAAGGCCTTTTGGCAAATCGTGAGATAAGTATAAGGCCTTGCCATAATTGCAGCATTGCATAATTAGGTCTAAGTAGAGGCGAGAATAAACTATATTTTAAACACACGATCCTATGGACGCAAGACGTCCGTGTGTTTAAATAAATCCCATTTTCTTACTAACATACGTAAAATCCAAAAATGCTGATTCAAACAGAACTGCCATTAATTCTGACTTATCATCGAAGATGCGTTACCACCATCGTCAGCCCTGGTTTCAAAAGAATTGCAGCAACCGGATTGGCTGTTTTGCACACTTTCTCCTTTTGGCCCTCTCATTTAACCTATACAAGGGCTGACATTTTCTTCAAAAGACTTTCTTCGAGCTCCCGCGGCAACAGCGCTAAAGCTTTCAATTTCTTCGGTCGACACACCGACAGGAATTTCGCGGGACCCAGACGTAGTCATTCCGACTCACCGTAAATATTGGAGCACTTTATTCCGGTCGAATTCAGAAGACCTAAATATTCAACCTAACAATTTCAATGCTGGAAAACTCCAATCTATTTTACAACACAGCAGCCGGAGACTTAACGCTTTTCAAGTTTCATCATTAGAAGCGCCACTTACAGCTAACGACTTTTATTACGCCATTGTACACACGGCACGTGGGAAAAGCCCAGAACCCGATGGTCTGCCAGCAGAATATTATCAACTTTTCCCATCCCAATGGGCTCTGGCGCTTGAACTGGTCTACGCTTCTCAACTCCGGCTCGGACGCATGACCAAGTTTCAACGCCGCGCTTACCTATCCTTATTGCACAAAAAAGATAGTCGTTCGAATCCCAAGAACTACCGCCCACTCACGTTACTAAATAAAGACGCCAAGTTTGGTCCAAAAGCCTTGGCTTACCGGCTTAATCAAGTTTTACCTGCACTTTTAGGAGACGATCAATTTGGTGGGTATGTGCCTGGTCGGGATATCCGCCACGCATTACGTTACTTTTTGGATAATCAAAATCACTGCTCTAATTGTGATTCGCGGACACCTGCTGGGGCCATTTGCCTTGATTTTGCGAAGGCATTTGACAATGTCAACTGGCAAGCTCTAGACCTCGTTCTAAACCACCGGGGATTTGGTGAAATATTTCGTCGCTGGGTTTCGACGTTCTTTACTGGGACATTGGTACAAGTCTTAGTTAATAATTCTCGCTCACACTTTTTCAGTTTGGGAGCAGGGGTTCGCCAAGGGGACCCACTATCTCCAGGTCTCTTTGTTCTTTTTATTGAGTCCCTACTTTATCTTCGGTTCCAAAATTAAGAATTTTCTATCAAGATACGAGACAGTACTCATCACATTATCAGCTTTGTAGACGATGTTACCGGGCTTGTCAATGATCTACACCAGGCTCCATTATTTCTCGCCCGGGTTCAAGACTTTTGCACTGCGACTGGCATGCAATTAAACATGGATTAAACAGTTATATTTCCGCTTCGACCCTGGACATCGGCCGACTCCAGCTTACTACAAACTTTGTTCAACATTGGACCTCAGATTTTGAGCAATGAAGAGCACACTACGCTTCTGGGAATTCAAGTGGGACCCCAGTGCCGGCCAAGCTCACAACTCAATCAACTACTAATCAGATTTCAAACACTCTGCGTGGCTTGGCGTTGGAGAGCCCGAACTTTACAAGGTCGCGTTCTATTACTAAAGACAATGACACAGTCTATACTGTGGCATTTTCTGAGCGTGCAATTGGATTCCAAGGTGGAATTAAAACTTTTTGATCCCCTCATGAAGAATTTTATTAACAACACTCCATCATCATTAACAACGGAATCAACAATTCAAAGCCAATTTCCCAGCAAGTGGCACTTCGTGCACCACACTGCTGGGGGCTTAGATCTTCAAACTATTTCAGACTCGGTTGGGCTGCTCCAGGTTAATTTAATGCGACAGCTAATTCGGCATTGCAGACAAAGAGTTGGTTCTCCTCCTAAATGGTTCCTCCCTTCACAAGCTGCCTTGGACTTGGCTCTTCAAGGTCAAGGCATTGGCTTAGACTATCTATACATGCCTCTTCAAACCTCGACTACTACATCTCGTTGGAAAGGTGTATCGAGCTATTGGCAACGAGCGCTTTCATTATGGACAACTTAAATTTTGCCTAAGCTTGTAAACGCCAACCCGGTCTTTACTAAGCTAACTTGGCCAATTTGGAACAATGTCTTCCTACGCTTTACTTCCGGACGGAACAGCCTGGCATTACTTCATCGAAAAGCTTGTCAGTATTTATCCCATCACAAATTTTCGAATTTCTACCTTTTGTCAGTGTTTTGGCTGGATTCCTGACACCGTAACGCTTCGAGAAGCTTTATCCGGGTCCTCTATTCAATCTGCTCGCTCTCTTACTCGAGTGGCTGAGAGTTTGGCGCCGAGACTAAAAATTCCTTCTCATTATGGCACGTTTGCTATTTACCCGCCCCCCCCGGCATCCTTGCTTTCCGCTATTCATATATGAAAATTTGACGAGTGCGACATTGTTTATGCGGATAACGACTTAATTCGCCGCCTTCTTCACGCGAATATACCAATCCAACTTCCGATACAGTCCCCGGGTCTTGACAATTTCGAGCTGCCCATTAAGTACTGGTCTACACAACGACGACTTCAACGTGATATTCTCCCCGTCTTTTCAAATTTTCTGTTTCGACTTCAACATAATGGATTGAGATTTCGCTACAAGTTTGGCTGGCATACTCAAGACATACAATGTGTTCATGGCTGTTTCGAACCTGAAACTCCAAAACACTTACTATGGGATTGTTATACAGCAAAACGTATTTGGCGACTATTTCTTCCCCCAATTGAATGGATCTTTGCTACTACGATTCGCTGAGAACACGCACTATTTCTCGTCGACTTAACTGTGCCAAGTTACCGCCAGCATATTTATGGCGTCAATTTACCTATTCGAATTTTTCATATTTTTCGATGCTGTATTCTCCGGACTCTATGGATGAACCGTAACAAGGCACTTTACGATGCACCTTGTCTTAAATTTATGGACGTTTTTCGACAGTGCTTAACAATGATACGCCTTCATTTACAGCGGCTATTTAATGTTCTTACGCATTCACGGCTCGCAAACTCGCACCGGTACAAATTTCAGCTAAATTCATTTAAACATGAATGGAACCGGCACTTTTTCGAAGACCCATTTATCATGTTTACCGGCGCCTAATTTTGAATTTATTCCCTCGGTCCTAGTGTATTTCAAGCACTTTACTATTGGTTTTGTCCATTATTATATTCTTCGTTGAAAATGCGAAACTGCGTCAGTTTTACTTCACGCGGATGTGGAGTCATTATTTGCGAAGATCGCTATGATTTACACTTTTTCACGACACACGCTTTATAGCTTTATCGGCTTTCTAAGCATTTACACGTTTCATAAGCTGTATTACGCTTCTAACACTTTTCAAGCTATTTCAACTCTTCCGCGGTTTTACGCTTTTTGAGTTTTAAAAGCTTTATTACGCTTTATTAGCTTCTACACGCGTTATCGTGCTTTTCACTTTATTCCTTAATAGGAATGCGGAACTTATTCAAATCTTTCTCGCACGGTCGCACGGTTACTTATGTTTTGGGGTGACCGCTTTCGCGATACATGCTAGTCAACTTTCGAGACCGGCGGGCTTTTCACGCTTTTTGCGATTTTGGCCTTTCATTTCCTTTTTGAACGCAGAACCGATTTTAGTTATTCCTTGCGCGGCCGCAAGGTTATTTTATTTTGGGGTGACCGCTTTCGCGATACATGCCTGTCATCTTTCGAGACCGGCGGTTACACTTAGCCATCGACTTCCGTGCTTTCAAGTTGCCCAACTCCATACCAACTTCTTCTGCCAAAACTAAATTCCAAGAGCTAAGGAAGATTCGTCTTCGTCATAATCATTCGAGCCCGAGTGTTGCCAGGAGATAACTCCTTTTGGCTAAAGGAAGCAGACTTTTTCACGCGAATAGTGGAGCCACGTAAACTGGTCAAGTAAACGGCTTCCCACCACGCAAAATCGTCACATGCTTTGTTTTTATACCACAAAGTGATATTAAAACGTGCGCTCACGCCCCGTTAGGCGTGATGTTAGTTCGAGTAAGACCAGCTCTGTGACTGGCGCAGCACCCTCCCCGCACATCAACACGACGTTGTGAAATAAATTTCACTCTTACCTCAAGTTACGACTAGAACGCTCTCCACAAGGTTCCGAACTTCCGCTTTCACTAAAGATTTTGATACTTCATTGCACAACTCAATTACACTCCAGAAGGTAACTTAGCTCACCTAGGTAAGATTTAAAGTAAAATGTCACGTATCTTAACAAGGGCTGACAATTACCACAGATATGTAACCCAGCTCGCCATATGTGTTTATCCTCACCATGCACTTCTTCCGATTACATACATGTTGAGTTTTCTGCAAAGACCAATCAATGCCTTCGGCTATACATTTATCATAATTTGCGGCATAGCCAATGTCTTGCATGCAAAAAAGATTTCTTTTTTGAGGCAAAGTGAAACATAACGTTACATTGCCGAGACTATTACTTCTTTCACACAGACTTTGTAGCCTAGAGATATGCTTGTTTGCATCATGTCGGCAATTTTTAGTCGCGCTCAATTACAATAATAAGGGTTAGAAACGAGCAGAAATGAACGAGCAGAATTTACCATTTTAATTGGCTTGTACATTTGCCGACAGCATCAGTATATCAGGAAAGATTCCGCCTCCTACTACTGTATTAGCAATTCACTTCTGATCAATTAATATCGAACCAGACGTCTTTCCGCTGTACTATAACGAATAACTTTTACTGTTCGGGCCAAGTTCCTTATCCAAATTTCGCAAGCCATAACTGACTGAGAGTATCGCACAACATCAACAATAATCTAAGCATCTGGCTGATAATTTTTTTGAGTATACATACGTCGCCTTTACTTCCAGCATTGTGTCCAATATTAGTTAACGGGATCAGTAATTCAAAACCGTACTTTCTACGCCGCTGATCTGATCTCGTTTGCAGAACCAATCCCAGTCAACAATATGAGAGTATGCGATATGTTCATAGTCAGTCCACTGTATTGATATTATCATTCACCTGCAACATTAAAAACTTTACCATGGTACAGGTGTCCCGGTGACATCCTAGTCT